>JAUZNK010060055.1:0-10691 GCA_035046665.1 Euphysa ruthae
ATATATAGAATGATTTCATTTCCTGAAAATCTGACTCTTTTCCCTCTCTATCACTATAAATATACTAAAGACATCCTTTTCCTAGTTCATTGCTGTTTTCTTGTAAGGTTATTTCACCTTCACCTTCTTTTCCATTTAAGGCTGTACAGCATTAAAAAAAAACGAAATCTAAAAACAAAAATTTAAAAACAGTTCAAAATCCTAATTTTTATATCAAACTATATAATTATCGTTCACAAACGCCAAAACAAAGTTTGATAGTGTAATCTACTTTCTGACTTGAGATATAAGCAATTCAACACCACAGAAGACAGTTTTTTATCCTAGCCACGGAAGGACCAAATTTTATTAATTTGGCTGCTAAGGCATTTTGACCCCAAAAAAACTGCTACCCCTTGCTCAAAAACAAACTATATGGTGATAGATATGATCGATGGGCATGTGATGGCCTCACACAGGGAAACCTATAATGATAACGAGGTTCTCAATTGGATGATTTGGGCTCACATACCAAAAAGAATTTTGTTTGTAGAGTAACTTAAGAGATAGGTACTTATTCAGCTATTCTTTTGTATAATGATGGGTGTCAATGGTGTTTTGAGTGTATTAGAACATTTTGGTTTATATGGTATGGTTTGAAAAATAAGGAAAGAATCAGTCGAATGAAGCGAAAATCTTCAAAGCCAGTAAAAAAAAAAAAAAAAAAACTATTGAGAACTATTCAAAATGATTACTTTGATAAGGAAAAAGCCAAAGAACCCAAGGAGGGTTACTTTGCTGATGGATATTAAAGATTTTTTTTTTAGGTTTTCTTTACGATTTTTAAAGCCAATTTATTTTTATTTCACATTTTTGCTTTCAAGCAAACTTTAAAACATGATTTTTTGAGATAGCAATCTCCGTTTGATCTGAAATTTTCAGGGTTTGATCAAAATGTGTATACAATTCATTTAACATAGATTTTTAAAGAGGACCTTTACAATTGATATTTTACAATTTTTTGTTGAAATTTTTATCAAAAAAAAAAAAGCTCAAAATTCGTAAAGATTTACATCTAATAACTTAAATTTATCTGGTAAATGATTTTTAAGGGGATCAACAACAACTATACAAATTTTGAGTCAAGAGGTTAAGTATAATTCAAGATATACTGTTTTGAAATATAGCCCATAAACTGTTTTTATTTTTTTTCCTTGTTTTTCTGCCACTATAGATTAAGGTGATCAGAAAAAAAATTTTTTTTCTTGCTTTTTTTATTACATGACATTATACACAATCAAAATTTATTAAATAGATTTTTGTTAGAAAGGTTGCTTAAAAAAATGTTACAGTGCTTTTACCACATTAATTTGTATGAAAATGGAGTTGAAGTCGGTTGCGTTTTTTTTGTTGGTTGTTTTTTTTCCAATGTTTTGAAACTCCCTAAGCAGCAAAACCAGTTCCAAATCTGTATTTGGAACTGGCTTGTTCAAATATAACTGTCAAACTTTTCTGAAACAAAATTTTATGGAGGATTCAATAAAATCGGTTTCCAGTCCATTAGAAATCGTTTACCAGTCAAAAATTACCTTCAAAGTGAAACTGCGCAATACCTGGACTTTTCATTAACTGGGATATTATTATTACATGGAAATCCCAGTGTTGTTCGGGGAAGGCACGCAAAGGATTACTTTCTTGATGATAAGAACTAAAGTAAACATTTACTTTGAGTTTATGAGATCGTCCACCTTACATCAACTTTGTGTGTGTAGAGATTTGTATCTCCAACCATGTTCTGCATACAATTTGACCTGCATTTAAATTGGGGATGTTATAAGCTTAGAGTTTTTAATATTTTTTTGTAAAAATATTGTAAATTGAATATTAATAATCATAATAATGTATTTAGTATGCTTTTTGAAATGAGAATAAGTGAATTTATTCCCGAAAGCTTGTCAAAAACGTTCAGTAATGTATAATTTTTCTTATTACATTCTGAGTATTTTTTTTTTGATAATAATTCAAATTTTTTGTAAAATATTCGATGTAGAAATTTTACTGCAACAAAATCTAGCAAACCTAATGACAAGGAAGGAAATTTTAAATGAATATTTACTAGAGACCTTAACGTATTGTGTAAAAATGCTAAGATGTTTAAAATACATTGGTTAGCCTATGTCCTTGCATTTCATACTCTAATTATTTACTTGTACCATAGAATAACACAAAAATTAAATGGCAGCCACTGCGAGAGGAGGTTTTTTGCAGATTTTAAGAAACTTTTTAATTGGAAAAGAATTTAATCATCAGCTAAGAATAGTTCAAGAACAAGCTAGCAGATCCCAACCGCCACCTCTGCTTCCTCCTGGCATTCACCACATGCTCAGTGATAATTATTATGGCTTGAAAAGAGACATGAGGCGAAGCCATGCCCCACCTAAAAAGATCATTCCTACAGCACTTCAACTATCTGAGGGAACAAAAGATGTCGGTAAAAGAGGACTTGCCACTCCCGGAAATGTTTACCCCCAAGAACCTTAACTTGTATCGTTATATATTTGTAAATATTTTCATATGGAATTAAATGAGTGAATATGTGTTAGAGACTAAGTATGATTGGTTCATTGGTTTCCATCTAAAAAATTTTTCAAGTTTATTCTTTTAATGGATCAATGCTCAGTATAGTGTCCATAGTCGGCACAGTTTTTCTTATTTCACCTAATTGAATCAAAGTTATGATGATTATATATATAATGTTCTCTTCCTTTTCTACTTTCGTTTACACAGACTATATTTGATTATGGAGCTATATTACATAATAAACGCTGTGTACAAATATCATTTGATACTATGTATAGAAAAGGCTGTTTGCTTCAAAATCTAGTTCCCATCAAACCATTTTTTTGTGAATTTCTACTGAACTTGCTCTCCAATGATATTTTCTAAATTTTTGCATAAAGTCATAAAAGGCTATAATGCCACAGCAAAAGATCTCGTTTTTCAGTAATGGACCCAAACCTTTTTAAAATCTCAAAATTCTTTTTTATGATATTTTTTTTTTTTTTAAATTTTCATAAAGTTAAAGGACAATATGAGTAATCTTTTTGCCTATTCAACCACCTGCCGAAAATTCTAATCCGGGTTTCTGGGTCTAATTTATGACCTTAATAACAGCAAAAATCAGAGTTTTTTTTTTTTTTTTTTTTTTAATAATAATTAAATTCATATTATAATTTAACAATCGTTTGTAATATTTTCTGATAAATTAGGTTTTACATTTTTTAACACAGTTATTATAGACATCAAAGCATCATTTTTGAAATAATATCTAAATTTATTTTAAATGTTAATAATTATTGTTAATACATTTAAGAATTTTACTTAAATCAAAAAATTACTAAAAAAATTAATAAAGATTACTTAAAATTTTGCTTGAAAAGTTTAAAAAATACGGATCACTATAGACATCGCAACTATTTAGAAAAAAATTGACACGGGTATACTTTAAGTGCAATTTCAATTTTTTGAAACACATTACCTATGAATATTTTTTTTACCCTGGACTTATTTGCAGATAGGGCTCAATCATTGCTATCTTCCCTGCTGGTCTCGTCATAAAGTCAGGGTGCAAAATTTATTGGGGCCTACTTTAAATTAGTGGAAAGAAAACAGTTTTTGTTGGAAGACGACTTAAAAAGTAAGAATATAAGCCAATATTAGTTAGTTTCTCTTTGTTTGACAGCCTGATTTTCCTTTACATCAAAGCAAACACTTATTTGTTGGAATGGAGCTGACTAAAAACAGTTTTATTTACAAAAGAACGGGTAATAGACCACAAAATATATGACTATAAGAACAAAATAAAAGAAAAGTCAGTTGGAAAGCTTCGTAACTTTTTGCTTCATCTGCTTTTCTGATTTTAAAACTGTCGTCTTACAGAATCTGTTCTAAAGAAGTTTTTCACCAATTTAGCACTTTAGAAATAAAAATGGACATGGCTTTTTTTTTTCATTGTGATTAAGTGATGGATGTGTACAAAGAGCAACAAGAATTTTCTCAGAAAATACTTTCAAACAAGTATAAGCTCTTTGACGTTCTACAGGCTTAGGGAAAACTGCAACCTCATTTAAGTCTGGTAACTTCAAAAGATTTACTGCTTCCACCCTGTTAAACTCTCAGATCAGTTCCCCTGTTTTTTCAATTAGCCATGTGTTGCTTATGTTCTTGAGCAAATGGAAAAAAGTCATACAATAGATACTTCCCATTGACTGTAAGTAAACCAGGGTTTTCCAGAAATAGTTTCAAATTTTTTAAAGAAAGCCTGGTTGACTCTGTTTCCATCACAAATGATTGCTCTCAGTGTAGCACCAGCAGCTTCAATTGAAATCTTTGACCGTTCGATCTACTCAAACAGAAATGAACATGTCAAGTTGGACACAGGGAGCGTTTTATTGAGTACCTTTGGACCGCCTAGTAGACAAGCATGACTACCAACATTGTTTTTGCAAGAGCACTAGGGTTGTGCACTGCTTTGCCGAAAACAGCTCCACTGTGGTTGAGTAACATTTTCGTTATGTACACTTCATCATGCAGCAAGATACAATGTCTTTGGTTTTGTTCCACATTGCTTAATATGGATGCGACAAAACGTTGCTCGTCCATTTTTGATGTGTTATTCTGGTGAGTGTGGTTATTGAGAGAAGCTTGAAATCATTTCTTACCTTAGAATAGAGAGCTTTTAAAGTGGCAAAATAAACAAAAAAAATAATTTCTGGCAAGTAAATATCGCATCTGACTTGAATTGAGCCCATGGCACAAGCTTGCTCGACAAGAACTTCCTTTTTGAAATCCAACTCCAAGGAAGAGAGATAATAAAGGATTTCATCGATAATTTACCCTGAATTCATGCTGATAATTCGATTTTTGGTAAGGTTGGTATGTGACATTTGACACTGCATTGAAAATATTGAATCGTCCATTTGAAGAAATAATCACCATGAAGAGATGAATTCCTTGCAGTATCAACTTCTCATTGTCAAAATACGAAAATACTGGATGATTTAAGTCTTTTTTGTGACCAACTCATTTTAAGAAAGTTTGATGTTCATCTGGAACTTCGTTTCTTACAGATCTAAATGCATGCTTGGTAGGTGTGGATTGGGAATTTGCGATGATGCAATATTTG
Organism: Euphysa ruthae; assembly: GCA_035046665.1. Lineage (NCBI taxonomy): Eukaryota > Metazoa > Cnidaria > Hydrozoa > Anthoathecata > Corymorphidae > Euphysa > Euphysa ruthae. The sequence continues at coordinate 5,165 of JAUZNK010060055.1, forward strand.
GCCTAACAGATGCGCATCTTTTGGCCAGAGATGACCTACTTTAACTGTAATAAACTTTGCATTATCTTGCCAATGCAAGGTGCACACAAAAGTTTTATTTGTAACCAGTCAAATATGCATTTTGAATTGCTATTATCCAACACTCTTTCTCAATAGCGTCTTTGGGAAAGCAGTACACTGACAAATTTCTTGTATTTTTACCAATTTGCCTATTATAGTTTGTGCAGCAGCCAAACACGACACACTTTTTTGGCATTGTGTAAAAAATTTAAATTTTATTTTTTCAAAAAACACTAGATATTTAATCAATAGTCAATATTGGCAACAAACTTTGATTTATTTTTAAGTAACAAATTTTTACTAATAATTCTAATCCAACATAAAAATTTTGTTATAAAAATTTTGGGCACAAAAGTAGCGAGAAAAAATTAATTAAATGAAACACTGGTGCCAAAACACTTAACCAGATGTAGTCTGCAACAAAAACAGTAAATAAAGGTCTGAAAAATGTCAATAGAGAAGGCAGATAAATAAAAAAAAATTCAAATTTCACAACGTTTTACTGCACATGTGAACCAGGCATAGTCTACAATAAAAACAGTAAATACCGGTTTAAAAATTTTCAATAGAAAAAGCAAGGTGGCAGAACACTGAAAAGCCAATCTGTTCACTTAAATTTAAATTTTTTTTTATGCTTTTATTTGGAAAATGCATCTCTTATATGCCCACAGTAAATTTCAAACCTTAATCCGAAGTATTTTGCTCTAAAAAAAACTTTTATTGAAATTTTGTACAACTTTACTCCATGTAAACGCCCAAGCGACAAGTTAGGAAATTTTGCATGTAGTTGCTGTTATGTTTTACGCGATTTTTTTATATTTCTACAAACCTAGAACAGAATGGAGGTTTTATCAAACAGAGGATACTCCTGAGTTGTCTTAGCAAGTTGCCAATGCAATACAGCCTTCCACTTCAAAGAAACAGTTATCTTATTGGGAAAAGGCTTTTCAACTTGCAGAAGTAGTACCCAGTTATAATGATAATCAATTATCCTGTGATATTGAGAGTTTTGTTATGTATTTGGAGAAACTCAAGGGCTCGATTGGTAATCTAAAGTTTCCATTTTTGTCTAGTCTATTAAAAATCGTACTTTTTGTGAATGTAACACAGAACTGAGAGAACTTTTAACAAACTTCAAACTTCAAGAAAATGAAGAAGTGCTAAAAAAAATGAAAGAGATAGAACAGGACAGATAATAAGTTTTAGCTTAGCTATTTTTCCATTTTGTTTTTTACATCTTATACTTTGTAAAATTTACCTTTTATACTGCTTAAAATTGTACAAAAGAATTTTTTTCAAAAGTAGCTGGCTTATGTGTACACTTAATTCGTTTCAGCTTTGATGTTTCCTAAATTTTTGCCGAGTTACACCCCATATGTTTATAAAATGTTTCTTAACTTCAAGTCATTGCAGTGTTTATATATAGTTCTAATGTCGTATTACTTAATCAAGTTTATTTAAGTTATTCAAAAAGTGTTTTGCTCCGTGAATAGCCTTATTTTTGCATTTTCCAGAGCCTTGTTTGAGACTTAATTTTCCCTAATTTAAACCTAATGTTTCTTATAAAGATGTTTCTTAAAAAATGAATCAAGTTTATGCTAAATCTGATGTTCCATTGAGTTTTTTTTTTCATTTGATTTTTACACTTTTTGTTAAATCATATCAATGGTTTTATTTATGGATTTCAATATTTAGACAGGATTACCGATTCAGTATATACCTATATACAGTATTCAGTATATACCTATAGTATATATATATTATATATATATATATATAATAAAATGAAATACTGTTATCAGTTAGGGTTTTATGAAAATGATGCAATGTTAGCTATATATCTGAGGTGTTATATCTCAATACATAGTCTACAAGGGTTACAGTGAAAAAATATTCGTCTCAGCTCTTCATTTTCATTTTAAGTTTTTTTGTATCTCTTGTTTGCCGATATGGCTTTGGAAAAAATTAAATTGTGTATTGTGTTTTTGTTTATAAGTAGTAGGAAACATTTTAAATCAACCTATTTTTGTCTGTTCATCTTTTCTTCTCTGAATATCAGACAAACAAGCATGAAAGAAATCTTTTTTACTTATCAAAAAATATTGTCTCACATGCCATGTTATTTTTTGACCATTTTTCATTTCAAACGCTAAAAACATTACTTGTGCTTTGCTTATTAATTCTTTTTTTTTTTGATTAATTTTCTTCATTACCTTTACAAACTTGACACTGCAACCAGAATTCTCAAAAGCCTAGTCACTGCAGGCATAAAATTTATAGATGATATGATACTGCACATTTTTACCTGGTGAAGTTATATGTTTAGTAGATTTATGGACCCATAATGCATTTTGAACATACTAAAATAATGGGTTCTGTTAGAAAATATTTTATCTGAAATAGTATGCATGTTAATCTTCTTGGATAGTTTTATTGTAAAAAATGTTCTGTTTTAACTACTGAGATTTATTGTAAAATACATCCAATAATGATGTTAAAATTCAAATAATTCAAGGTAAAAAAAGAATTATCTTATTATTTATCTCAATAAGAAGTAAAGTCTCAACATGATTGAGGAGAAAGAAATAAAGCTTTTTGTTGCTTTACACTATCCTGTTTTAAAATAGAAATTATATACAGTTTCTTTTTGTCTACAATTATATCTTTATCCTTCATAGATATATATATAGCATGATGCTTCGGGGAATAATTTCTCAAAAACGATGTATCACAAGGTTTGTTGGGTGTAGGTTCCTGTCTGCTTTCAAATTCATTGATGTTGAGGATACTGGTAAAAACTATAGCATTGTAAGTCTCAAGAAAAAACCTGTGAACAGCCTTGACACCGCTATGTGTAAAGAAATTGTTGGTGTGTTTGATGAGCTTGAAAAATTAAAAACATGCCGTGGCATTGTTTTAACTTCTAGTCTGCATGTATTTAGCGCAGGGCTTGATATTCTTGAGATGTATCAACCAAAATCTGATGGATTATTTTGGACCTCAGTTCAAGAAATGAATTTAAGAGTTTTTTCTTCTCCACTGGTTGTTATTTCTGCAATTAACGGAGCTTGTCCAGGAGGTGGATGCATTTTACCGTTTGGTAGTGATTATCGTATAATGGCTGAAGGAAAGCATACTATTGGGTTGAATGAAACTAAACTTGGTTTGGCGGCTCCATTTTGGTTACTAGAATCAATGAAGCTGTTAATTGGCCATCGACAAGCAGAGAGAATGTTAGCTTTAGGTATTCTTCATATGCCACAAGATGCGTTAGCTGCTGGTTTGGTAGATGAGGTTGTTAATAGTGACAAAGTTTTAGCAAGAAGTTGCGAAGAAATGGAAAATTGGCTCAAAATTGCTGATTTCGGCAGAATTCAAACAAAATTTCTTCTCAGAAGAGGGTATATCAGAGAATTCAACGAACGAAGAGATGAAGATTTACAAAGATTTAAAAGTGTTGTTATAAATGATACTGTTCAAAAACATTTAGGAATGTACATAGAAGCGTTAAAGAAGAAAATGTAGCTGGCATTGTTTCAAATTTCATACAAATTTATATTTTATGAATTTTTTTCTGTCTTTAAGGTTACGTTGTTCTACATAAATTATTTTGAACTGAAACAATTTTTGATAATGTTGCCATTAAAGAGGCCTAAAAGAATATTTTTTTTATGTATTTTCTCAAATAAAATTTTGGATATATAGGAAAGGGTCCAGGACTAACTTGCTTTTATTGGTGTTTATGAAACATAAGTTTTTAATGTCATATTCCTTAAATTACCTTGCTTACTTCTAAATTGAATTACCTTTTATAGTTTTAAAAAAACTTCAGCGAGAACAATTCTTTATAGAAACAGATACAACTAATATTTTAAAATCAAATAGAGGAGTTTTTACTGATAGCTAAAAGGCCCAGCAAGCTAAAACTTGCTGAAAATAGTTTTAACCAGTAAAAAAGTAAATTGAGTGGTTATTTAAAAATTATATTTGCTCATTTTTTTTTTTTATTATTATTATTATTAGTTTTCGGACATCCTAAGTCCAATTAATTAAGATAACTGAGATTTGAAATTAACATTTGGAAATTTGCATATTTCTTTTGAATAAGCTCTCAAAATTGCTATATTTTTATGACCTTGAAGAGCATGTAACTATCACAAAATTAACATTATTTTTCTCAAATTTATAAAAAAAGCCAGCTTGATTGATTGGTTAAATGACTTCATGCTTTGGAAATCTTGAATTTTTCTGTCATTATTTCTTGTGCTTTAAAGCAGCTTGAACATCTTATTATGTCGATTTAAATCCATGGGTGAAACTTGAAGACAGGTAATTATGAACCTACGTAAACATACATACATATACAAATTTGAGCCCTTTTTACTTTTTAATTTGTTTTTAGTTTTAATAATATAAGAAATGTCTGTAAATTACGCAGCTGGTTTAAGCAACTTCCCACACATACACAAAGGTAACTGTGGATTGCCTGAGGTAATTTAGAATATTGAGATTTTTCTGTTACTTCATCTTTATCCATTATTAAAAACTGTATTCAGAGATTGAGGTACCTTACTATCTGGCAATGGTCGTATGTCAAAACTTGTCTTTGGTTCATTTTCGATCATCAACACCATCTGGGCTGTTGACTGTTTTAGGCCTGGAAATAGATATAATGAGCCATTGCAACGTAAATATTACCGATAAGTTATTTAGTATTAGAACTTTGTTGTCATTTTAAACTTCTCATTTCTTTGGATGTACAAAAAATCGCTTTTTATTGTACAACTGTACTGAAATATGTTAAGGTTGTTTGTTTTTATAGATAATTGACCTATTCACCAGTTTTAACAAATGGTTAGGAGGTTTAAAATCAAATTATTTATTAGTAGTTATGAAAGTTCTTATTTAGATGTTTGATCCACCTGATGTTTTACAGAAGAGTGTCAACCAGCTGGTAGACCTAATCAAGCAGTCCAAACATATGGTTGTTCACACTGGTGCAGGAATAAGTACCACTGCTGGAATACCAGATTTTAGAGGTCCGAGAGGTGTGTGGACACTTGAAGCTAAAGGAGAAGCTCCTGTAGTAAATATAGGTAAATAATAACATTTTAAGTCTTTGATAATCAATTTTTTATGTTTAAATAATAATACCATATGACGCACTTTCATACCTGGATTCAAACCAAATTTTACTTATTCGTTAATTTTATTTACGTTATGAAGTAGCGAATAATGCAACATTAACGATTGGATAATTATAACAATACTAAAAATTTCATTGGTTGATTTTAACAGTAGTTTTACAAACATTCAACATTTTATGTTTTTTATTGGTCATTTGTAAACAATGGGCTAAACTGGACAGCAATAGAATGCACATGGTCAAGAAACTGGACAGCAATAGAATGCACATGGTCAAGAAACTGGACAGCAATAGAATGCACATGGTCAAGAAACTGGACAG
>JAUZNK010060066.1:0-14997 GCA_035046665.1 Euphysa ruthae
ATACATACATACATACATACATACATACATACATACATACATACATACACACATACACACATACACACATACACACACACATACACACATACATACATACAGGAAAATGAAAACATCTGAAATAAGCAATTGATTTTTAGGCGCTGTTCCCAATCTCTAGTGTTCGGCGGCTTCATTTTTGGCGTGAATATTACTTGAGATTTGATGATGTTGCATTTTCTCCTGGAGCAGGTGCATGGGATGACTTTGATGAAAACAAAGATTTAGAGGTTTGTTTTAATTTCTTTATTACAGTTTTTCTAAAAACTGGTGGCTCAAATTCGTTCTGAATACCCGCAAAGGTCATATCTCAAAAAATCTATTTATGGTAAATATTTAGAAATGGCAAAAATAACACTGACATTTATATAGTTTATTATTAGTCTCTTTTCATTGTTTTGTTTTTAAGAAAAAAAGTTATAATTGCTCTGTATGCTTATAAACGTTAGTAAGTGCTCTGTGTGCTAATATAACTCCATTAAGTGCTGTGTATGCTTATTTAACGTCAATTAGTGCTCTGTATGCTAATATAACGTCAATAAGTGCTCTGTATGCTTATATAACTCCATTAAGTGCTCTGTATGCTTATATAACTTCAATTAGTGCTCTGTATGCTTATATAACGTCAATAAGTGCTCTGTATGCTTATATAACTCCAATAAGTGCTTTGTATGCTTATATAACGTCAATTAGTGCTCTGTATGCTTATATAACTCCAATAATTACTTAATTACTTTTTGCAATTAGCATTGAGTGTTGAAGTGATATTTCAATCAGATATAAGTTTTATTTGCAAATACAGCTAGAGTTTTGCCTTCTCTCATGTTATGATTTATTGTATTTGTAAGTAAATAAGTCATTTGATCCTGTTATGGTTTAAAGGCATGAATCTTAAGAAGAATTTTACAAAAATTTGAAAGGTGGGAAAATTTCCAACATCTAAAGCGAAGCTTTCATATTCATAACATATGGAATGAGTGGAAATACCTCAAATATCCTGTAAAAGATATTATATTCAGAAATCAAAGGGTGTGGAAATTCCTCAAATATCTTGAAGAAGCTCTTTATATTCAGAAGTATCTCCAATATCCTACAAAAAACCTTAATTTTGAAAAAGTGGAAGCTGTGTCGAAACACCTCCAATATCTTGTAGGAGGTGTTTATTATGAGAAGGATAAGGATTTGTTGAAATAGTTCAAATATTCTGCAAAATTCTTTATAATCACAAAATGGAGGAATTGGGGAACTTCTTCTAATATAAAAAACAGTTTCCATGGAAATGCAGTGAAAATTAGTCTACATTTCTGTATTAGGAAGGTGATTGAAGATTCCAGCCAAGATCAGGACCAACGAGGCTGAGTATAGGTTTCTAGATTAGGTTAAGTAGAGGTAGATATACAGCAGAGGCTCTCGCCCAAATATGGCTGCAATATTCAGTTATGGTCAAATGCTTTACAGCCTTACATATATAAAGAATAGAAATCCAACCTTCATGGATTCAATATAAGAATTCCTACAGAAGTTATTTGCGAATATTAGAGCTAACAATCGAATTTGCACAGACTCAGTGAGTCCACTAGCATCAACAGATCCTCTAAAGCGGTTTATGTAAAGAAGCTTTGATTTTGAAGTATTGAATAATTATACCAACAATTTCTCACCTCATTCAACAACAGTGCGAAGATCATCTTCCAAATCAGGTGCTGTTTCAACCTCATCAAAAGCATTGTTTGTCATCTCTAAGGATGAGTACAAAGCAGAATAGATCAAGTGGAGATCAGGAAAACGAGTTGGAGAATCTACTAGATGATTTAACGACTGAGATATGGCGAGTTGTAGGTGTCGATACCAGAAAGTTTGTAGTTTTAGAAAAAAGTAGGCAGTCAGTGTGGTGAACTTTGATGTGGTGAACCCTAAATACAAAGATATAAGCATATGGGTAAATTAGGAGAGCCTTGTCACTTTTTTCATATATGGAGTTGGTTAAACTGCAAGAGGACTGTGTTGAAGGAGAACAGTATAAAAAGAAAAGTTAACTTGTCGACTTTGAAGAGACTGACCTAAAAAAAATTGTGAGCTACAGAAAAAGATGCCAAAACCATGCATGTACAAAGACAAGTCTGCGATTGATATGGTACATTGAAGTTTGATGAATTTACAGAAGGATTATGGTTTGTTTCACAAATTCACTAGTTGTCAGGTAATGAACTGGAGAGAAAAGATTGAACATGAGGAAATTTACAATGAATGCCGTGGATGTTGTTGAGTGAAAGAGATACAGTTGTGGGTGAGGTTTCACGATCTGATTTAGATTTACTAGTAAATATCGTAAAGTTGGACTGGATATAAAGAAGTCCTACTGCCTTGTTGGATTAACTTGTTCAGAAGGTCAGCTCAATCTAATACTTTGCCCATCAATTATGAACCTTTTACCTTTGCAAAAGCAGTTTTGTAGTCTCAGTGAAGCGAGTCATTACAGATGTAGGATCCACCCTCCAACTGCAACTTGGCACTACAACTGCAACGTCATTTAACAACTCCTGATGTAGCACACTGTCTAAGTTGCTTATAAAGAGTCTGGGCTCCTTTCTATCTTTCGGCGATTGTTGCAATCAGGAAACTGCTATCTCGTTGAACCTAAGGGTGAGGATTCTCATCAGGATCTCTAGGTGTTTCAAAAGGGTGTAGCTATATATACTCTAACGTGTACTGTTTAGTGATATCGTCACCTAAAGTGAAGTAAAAGAAATTAAAGTGTGATACCCTGTGTGGAAAAGAGAATAATCCTGATGTTGTGTTTAAATCAGGAATCTTTTAATGTTTTAAATTTCTTTATAATCCTTGAGTATTATTATAAGTTGCAATAATATACCACCCCAGAGTGTACTTATATATGTCATGAATAAAATAAAGTGATTTTAGGAACCTTTAGTCTCAACACAGAATGAAGGTAAATGATATGTCCAATTCGATTACGTAAAACCAATTCTGGATGTTAAAGTAGCATGGTTGTCAGTTATAGTCTATCATTGTTTATATAACCATCGTATGACCAACTATAACAAATATCAAAATCATTTGCTGGCAAATAAAACTTCAGAATCAGCAGTTGTTGCATAATATTCCTGAAGAAAAAGAGAAATAATTTAACATTAAAACTATGGTAATATCTGAAACCAGTTAACCTAAGGCTTCTGGATTTTCATCAGAACTATGTTATATTCTCTAGGTTTTTCAAAAGAGCATATTTATACACTGCCAATAACCTTTTCGAAGAATATCTGTTATTATTATGGTTTTGTTTTGATGTCATAAAATGTGGAATAAAAATATAACCTCAAAATGTATGCATATAATAAAGATTTTTAGCTATTTTGGACATAAGTATCTTTCGTCATTTTTACAGCTATGCCAAAACCAGGTCCATGAATGTCTGGTCACTCAATCTATCGGATCTCGAGACTTCCGGCAAATTTTCAACTAAAGTTAAGTCTTTGATCTTTCCACTCTTCAATGGAACTGAGGTTGTTATCTCTGCTAGAAATAAGGCGATGAAAAATCAAGGTGGCGACTAATATAAAAAAAAAAAAAAGCATGAAAAAGAGTTAATGCGTAGCACGTTCTTACAGAATAAAATTAATGAACTTCATTCCATTTTAAAATTTGTGCTAATTTGATTTTAGAATTTTGAGTGCGGATGGGTATAATCCTTTAGTTAAGAAAAATGTCTTGAAAATTTGATATATTTTTAGATTGTTTCCTATTTTTAGCACTAACTTATTGCTGTTTTGTATTAATGCTAGGATTTGATGAGCCCCACCAATACAGTGGTCTGGGTTCCGGATGAACGTGTACGTGAGTGTCATGACTGTAAACAACGATTTACAGGTATCAGAAGAAGAGTGAGTATAATTTTTTAGGTGAAGTTACGATAATTTCTGTCATAGTTCTAGGAGGTTGACAAATATTTGAGTTTAACTTGCTGGATATTTTTTTTAAAAGCAAGAAAGCAAACAATTAAATCTTTTAAATAAATTGTAATTGTTGGAAATGCTGGTGCACAGTTCACATTGAACAAAAGGTTTGTGTCAGAATTTTTTTGTGATTTTCATTTTTTGTGGATAGATCAAAAACTTGCATGTAAAAACATTCTTTTACATAATGCACTCCACCTTAAACGGGTTCCAATTTCTCTATAACAGTATTGAATATAACTCTGAATAACATCCTCGAAAAGGTAATTCCATGCAGTAATTTAAAAATTTATTGTATATGTTAGTTTGCGTCATTTTATTTTCCATATCAACCGTTTTTGGAAAAAAAATTAATTTAAATTTTTTTATTAAATGTCTTACTTTTATCACGTTGAAAACTACCGCTTCATTATTGCATGTAATATATATATATATATTCCTTTTTTTTTTAGCATCATTGTCGGTAAGTGTTTCTATCTATTTATATCTTTTAACTTTAATTTTTAAGCTTATACACATTTTAAGAATGCGCTATGAAATGATTCTTTTCCATCATTAAAATATTTATTTGTTCTCTTTATTTATCTACTTATATCACCAACTTTTGTGGTTTTTAAGCAACAGGACACATGGTATAAAACTAATATATCAAGATTGCTAGTTTTAATCGAAGTTGCCATTTCTCGAAAATTATTGTTCTCTGGTATCGCTGTTACCAATTGATTTTTAATAAGTATATTTTTTTTTCCAAAATAGTCATTTCCTAGTTAAGCTGGAACACGTGTTGATTTTTATATTATACTGCTATATTACCGTTATAGTGTACGTGTCCATCGATTGGATTTAATTTTATTAAATATGTATTTTTTATGTTTTAGAGCATGTGGCCAGGTATTTTGTGGTGGATGTACTCGCCATCGTATACGCCTACCGTTTCTTGGTTATAATTCACCAGAAAGGGTGTGCGATTTGTGTTGGTTTAATGTCTCAAAATGCGGAGTTGACGAAGAGGTATTTATTTAAGACATTTAACTCTCGTTTGGCTTCCAGCCTAGTAGTGAATTTTTGCCTTGCAAGAAGGTGTTGAAAAGTTGTTGGAAAAACTGCAGTTCAGGTGAAACAGGCCATGACTCAGGATTTTTTACGGGATATTTTATCATTAACAGATAAACGAAGACATGGTCTTTTCTGATCGCAACATAAACGATGTGAAATTGAACCCTATCCATAAATTTTTTTCATGTCTTTTATATAATGCTCTGATTCAATCCCACTATGATTGCTCTGTTTGGTATCCATGCATTAGATTTTGCCTAAGATACGTAAGAAGAATGCAGTTTTAAAAAATGCCCGATTTAACAATATATCAGAATTATAGCTGAGTTTTTAAAAGATTCCTTTTGATGGATATTGCTACATGGCTGAACTCCTTAAGAAATGTAATTTTAAATCAGGAGGTAAAATTTTTATCCTTATTAAAAACATAGTTGCGTAATTATAAAAAATACCTTTGATATTATTGATAAAATTAGGGTGTGTTTTTAACTTTTAATTCCGCGAGCAACCAGCCGAAATTGTTTGGAAAATTGTTTTACTAGTTATTGAAATATTTCCCATCGTTTTATCTTTTACTCAATCGCCAAAAGATATGATTTTTGTCAGTAGCAACTTGAAACGGCTACTCTTTTGAATCAACAATGAAAGAAGGTAATTATTTTCTAGATTATGTTGCTTGACTATTATATTTGACCGTGAATCTTGACCTATGTGTCCCGCTTTAAATTTTGGAGTCAACTTATTATAATAGGTTATATAATAGATATAATATGATATATTAGACTGTATAATAGATTATCTACAAAAGACGTTTTTTAATCAACCAAGAATTATACCAGAAAAAATGTCATTTGTTTTCATAAGCTATTTGTTAATTGTTTTCATAAGCTATTATCGCATTTCTTAAATTGGAAATTCCTCCCTACTTATTTTTTGGCTTTTCTTGTGGGAAAACGACAAATGGTTCCTTATTATGTTAATTGTAAATTTTCCGCGCATTTGCTAATTATTTTTTTTTAAATCTAGGGAGAAGATTATGAAATAATAACTGAAGAAACAGCTGCATCAATTGGTTGCTTTTGAAAATAACGTTTCTTGATGGAAATTGCTGCTTTGTTTCACTTTTCGTTATAAAATTCTAAAGACAGCCGTTTATTGAAATTTGATGATAAACGCAAAAGTTAAAAAGCCTGACGTAAATATTAATTTTTATCACCTTTACGCACAATGCACCTGCTGAAGATGTATTCTTGTTATGGAAACTGCTAGCTTTTTGTTTAATCAATTTTTGCGTTTCTTTGGAAATTTTTTCGCCTTTTAATCATCATTTGAATGTGTGACCACTGCAAAATGTGACCACTGCAAAAGCTGGTGTACCGAGTTGTAGGCCTGTTAAATATTTGATATTAATATTATTTGATTCATTTTTAGTTTGATTGACAATATCACGTTTTTTTTTTTTTTTGTTTTTTTTTTTTTTTAATTTTTTTTATTCAACTTTTAAACGACTGCTGCAACAACCTTTTAAAAGACTGTTAGATTGTCTCTTTGGCTGACCGTCCTTTTCTTTTTTCAGGTAATAGTGGTGGTGAAGTAATATGTTCTAACATTCATTTATTTTTTCAGAACAGTGCAATAGAGTAACAGTAACTGAGTGAAAATATCAACCAGCACGATGCTTTTTCACTTAAATACCAAAAAGAAGTTTTTAAATTTGATTTGAGCGATAAACTCAGTTTGCAATTGTATTACCTTGAATCCTAATATTCGAAACAGAATTTATATCGAACAAAAAGTTTAAAATAAAATATGTTAGCCATAAAATATATTTCAACTAGTAAAAAAATTTTCGAGATGCGTTTAAAGGATGAAACGTCGCCACTTACAAATTATATAACCCATGAAGCGGCTTTTCTTTTCTTGATATATTATTAAGATAGAGTTGACTAGTTTTTTTAAAGTTAGAAATTTAATTCCATATCAGCATAATATATATATTTATATAATATATATTTAAGTTTTATCGAAATTCCTGGAAAGAAACGATTCTTTATATATATATATGGCCTAAAATCTGGAGTAAGAAAGAAAATCTTTTTTTAGAAAAAGAAAAGCTATATAATTTCAGTGAAAATTTAAACTTATTGCATCTTGTTTTTATTGAATAATTCCTTTAATTTATTTCTAGTAATCAGTGACCTAAATATAGTATTTCTTGTTTTTCCGGGGTAGGTACAATTTACGATCGAGTTTTACTTCCTCCCTGATAGTCTGAGTAAGGGTTAATTGTTACGTTATTACTCATTGAGCGAAGCGGTTAACTTTTATTTGAGTGAAAATTTTGTTCCAATGAGGAATTTTATCACTTGTGGTACTAAGATTGTGTTTTCAAAAGTAATAGTTGCCACCAATCGGAAAAATACGGTCTAGGATCATAAAGATTAGCTATCAATTTGCCGCTGTTGCTTCTATAATTTCTTGTCTATATTTTACAGTTTTGTACGAACGAGGACAGAAAATTTTATATACATTTGTATATTAACAGAAAAAAATTATGAGGAGGTTGTTGATTTACCTTGTTTTAATCGTTAGATTACTAAATGACCCAAGTTACAGTTGTCATAGCCTTTTGTCACTATGATAAATAAGACTTTATTTGGTTTGAAAACCTTTTTACTGTCATGATCAATTATCAATCACTTCATTTCCTAACAAAAACGACTATGTAAATATAAAAAAATTACATGGCAATAAAGGAATAGAATGTATCCTTGAATTTCTGAATGACCGCGAGCAAGCTTAGTAATTCCAAATTGTCATCTGATGGAAATAACGATATTTTTTCTCATTGTATTTAACTGCTGTTGCGTATCATCTATGTATTTTTATATTTCTTTTTTTCTTAGCTTATATTAACATAACTTATTTTCGAAGAAAAACGTCATTCGTAACGTCAGTTTTTGTAATATTGAATTTCGAACCTTTTTAAACATTTCTAAAAAAATTTCACACTAAGCATCTCTATTTTTAGTCCAAAAATTTTTCTTAACAATCTGTCTTAAACTCATTTTCAAGCAAAAAGTATTCGAAATCTGAAGCACAGTCGCTAAAATCGTGAGAAAATTTTTTAACCATAGTAGTATGCACCATACAAACCCTTTGTTTTTATATGCTAACACAAACTTTCTGTCTGTAAATAGCAGTGATGAATTAACACCACGATAAATCTTTTAATATGATAACACTTGTGACAAATCCAATGTTGAATTGTCAAAATATATTGGCAATTTATATGAGGGATGCGTCACAATTTTTTTGAAATATGATGGTAAGAAAACTAATCTAACTTTTCCACGATTTCTTACATTTTTATCCGATTTATACTTGGCATGCGAGCGTAAACCCTATTTTAAGCACAAAATCAAACTTTTCCGGTTGATATGTCAACGGTCAACATTTATCAAGGTTTTTTCCGTTTTTACAATTATTCATCTGCCAATATATGTTGTAAGTTTCATAAAGCTATCATTAAAATAAAATATATGGGTCTTCTCTCGTAAACAACATACCTAAGTCAAATATCTCGGGTGTATATTAGATGAAACCCTAAGTGGAGAGGGAATGGTTGGTTATGTCCTAAACGAAATTAATTCTATACTTAAAAAGTTTATCAGAAACAATATTTTTTTAACGCCAGCTTTAAAACGTTTTGCAACCCACTGGTTTAACTACATTTTGATTTTACATGTTCAGCATAGTATTTAGGCTTTAGTAAATCGCTTAAATATTTGGCGTAACATTGTATAAACACGCCCGAATAATCGCTGGGCAGTATAGAGCTATAAATTCGTTGCCTGTAGATATGAGTGTGAGTCTGCGTTTCTTCAAATGCGCTTTGCGCTAAGTACGTGCTTAAGTATTTTGTCTTTGACACAAAATAAATTTTAATAAACAAAAAAATACATTGATTTTTAAGGCAAGCATATGCACAAAAATTGTCTGCTATCTGTGACAATATTTCCATTGTGATCCCTTGAAGCGATACACACAAAAAGAAATAAAAAATTTTAGTTAATTCTAGTAGATATTTGGTCTACTAACCTTATCAAGTGAACTCAGGAATAAATATTTAATTTTTTGCTTAAAAGTGTTTTAATTTTTATGGTTCTTAACATTGTTAAGTTGTAAATTCCAAATCGAGGGACCTCTTCATGACATATACAATTTCAACATCAAAATAGAATTAAAAGGATGTCAGTACATCAAATTTGAACAGTATTTCTCAAAATAGCTTTTAGCAACGACCGAATGAACGCTACTCTTCAGAATATCATCTGTAGGGAAAAAATCGTCAAAAATATCATAAAATTCTTTTATAGGGAACAATCTTCCTAATGAAATTTAAAGAATAAGAAACTAAAACTAATTTAAGCAGAATTAAGACAAAATTTCTTAATCCACTGGTTATAATACAAAGATCTAACATCTGTAGACTCCAGTTTACCTTTCTCCACATCGGCAAATGTTGAATTTAAATTATAGCAGATCTACGAAATCTGCTGAAGGAGTTACTATCGTTTTATTAAGTGGGACGAACTAACAAACAATAAAACTGTTTTAAACGACTTTAGAATCCAGGTTCCTTTATTTTGTGAAAGCCAACGACATATATTTTTAAGTCTACTCAGGACACATTTATTGTCATTTACTTATTTATTCTGTTAAAATTTGAATAATCAGTGCCCATACTTAGAACCATATAATTATAATTAACAGAAATTTAATGGTTTTGTTACAGAGCTTTTTTAAGGAATCTGACATTTCTTAGCTATCTTTTAAAACAGCTTATGGTTTCGCCACTTTTGAGTATATCTCTGTAGCAGTGCTGAACACTTATGTGGTTTTAAAATCGAATTTAATTCAGATAACAACAAAAATATATCTCTAAGCCACTGATTAAACAGATAAAGAAAACGAGGTTATTATCTTCATTATCACTGTTTTCAACATTATTAAAATTACAGTAGCAAAAATAAGAAAATTTAAGTATAGTCATTTAAATGGCTATACTTTGAAATAACAAATTTTTACAAACTGATTAAAAAGTGAACTGAGAGTTAAGAATGTTAAAAATGGATAAAAAGCAAGAAAAAAATGAGGAAAGGGTGACTCAGGGAATTGTATCAAACAAAAAAGTTTATAGTAAGAAGAGAAGAAATCCAAATATGGGAAAGAAGCTGGCACTCAAAGATTTAGTTCCTGATAGTGTTGAACAAGAAATTCTTGACAACGATGCTGGCCTAACAGAACCCATTGAAACCGCTTCTACTATTTCTGCTTCTAAAATATTATACATTGAAAGTGATAACTGACTAAATTTACCAAACACGACTGGATTTAGACTGTTTGATATGTCAATCTTATCGAAAGTTTTGTCATTGCCAACCTGTTTGAGCATCGGCGCATTTTCCATAACCGATTTATTTGAGAAAAAAGATCTTTTCCAGATCTTTAGATAAATTTGAAAGATTGTCCATTTCTCCATGGGTTTTAAACCTCTCTTGAGGTAGATAACAGTGAAGATGAGAGAAGCAGGGGCATAGAAACGATGGAAGTAAACGTGACAACGGTGTATGTTGTCCGGAATATTGAGATTGGACACACGCCGTTAACAAAGTTATGCTGTGAGCATGTTTCAAATAAAATAAAAATTGCCTGTAAAACTGTTGCTGAACAAAGTATGGTTGATGCAGCTGCAAGTTTACTCGGTGCTAATAAAGTTGCAGATGTTGAAGTCTTTATTGATGGCACGTGGCAAAGAAAAGGATTTTCGACAACGCTAGGTTTCATTGTCGCAATTTCTGTAGACAGTTTCTGCCATGACTGTAGGCAATTTCTGTCATGCGAAAGATGCACACACATGAAAAATGTTACAAAATCTGATCCTCAGCGATATACCGCATGGGAGCTGTCCCATAAGTGAAATTTAAACTACACCGGCTATTCAAACAGTATGAAAATCACTGTTAAGATCTCTGGAAGATCAAAGGATAAACATGGAATTTGCTACACATCCTTTTATGGTTATGGTAATAGCAAAGCATTGGCTAATGTGCAAAATATATATGGAGCTGAGAAAACCATAACCAAGTACGAGTATATAGGCCATTACCAAAAAAGAGTTGGTTCTTGTCTACGAAAATTGATGAAGACCACAAAAGGTCTAGGAGGAAGTGGCAGATTGACTGATGCAAACATAGACACATTACAAAACTATTTTGGTATTGCCCTTCGCTAAAATGTTGGTGAACTTGATGCAATGATGAAACCGTGCAATGGGTCAATAAACCATGTTGCGGGATATCATGACACGTGTCCTAGATCTGTCAATAACTGGTGCCAGTGTCAGCTTGATAAAATCAACAACACCAGCTATTACAAGTCCGAAGGAGAACTGCTCATTGATGGTAGGAAAACAATTCTTTTTATATAAAACTTCCTTTATAAAGAGGAAATGTTGCAAAAGTGTCTCCATGGAAAGTAGCAGAACGCCGACAAGTTGTTCAATGGCACTATCTGGAGCAGAGTTCCTAAGTCGACACATGTTGGTCTAGATATTTTTTGTTTTGGGGCATATGATACCATAAGCCATTTTAGTTATGTAGAAAAGACTGCATAGGATACATTAAAATTATTCAATATTCATCCCGGCGCTCATATTACAAAATGTGGTAGTGTCGTCAATATTTTGCGAAAACAATTATCGGTGTACAAGGTATGGTCATCACACAAGAAGTGCAAAAATGAAAAAAATATATATATTGAAAAGGAAGGACCTTCTTATGAATTTGGAAGCTTTTAAAATCATTGTGATGTTTATTATTAAATTTATTATTGTTTTGAGCAGTTTTCTTTAAAACTTGCTTTTGTGTTTCTGTAGCAATTTTAGCGCTTTTTAAGTTTGATTAAAATCAGCCAATCGGGCTGTCATTTCACAACCGCTTATCTTTTAGTTCTCATATTTCACACATTTGTTTTAAAAGGTCTATTCTGTGACCTAAAACTAACATTAAAGCATATTAAATCTTTATTTTCATTTTATCGGGATTTCTGTACAAAATTTTTGTCATAACTTTTATAGCGCTAAAAGATTTTCCAGATAGTTGGCTATTGAACCTATGAGAAAATAATGTTAAGTGATTGATTATATTATGATTGATTGATTGATTGATTGAACTCCCTACCAAATTTTATGTCATTTTGATAAATGGTTTTCAAGTTATTACAAGACCGATTTCTCTGATAATTTGGGTCTAAACCGCCGCTATAAATTATTTTTTTAAATTATATCTTTTCTGTTAATTATTTCTATTAGCATAATTTAGTTCAAAAAATTTCAAAAAAATGTCACATTATTACAAAAAAAAGCGTGGAGGTTGTTCGGCTAATACAAACATAATGTTTGGTGCTTTCGTCAAGATAGTCACCACTACCACAGACGTCTACGAGCAATGCTACTGCTGGAAGAATTTCAGTTAATACAAACAAAGTATTCCGTTCCTTCATTGAGGTAGTCACAGTTACCACAGGTTTCTACCAGTTAGTGTTAGGGTTAGGGTTAGGGATGTAGTTTTGTATTTATTATTTTGGTTAGTCCGGACGAGAATCGTTTAGTCAATAGCAACAGGTTTATGTCCCATGATTTTCTCAATCATTTGGCGGTAAGGTTCTGGGTTATAGCTATTTAAGTTTGATATAGGGTTTGTATCAGAGTTTTGGTTAGGGTAAGTGTTAGGGTTAGGGCGTTAGTTATTGTATTCTATGGCAGTCTTTTGCAGGGAATATCCGTCATTTGATATGGTCTTGCAGTAAGGTTTACACTCTAACTTTACAATTAGTCTATAACATTTCTTTCGTGTCTCATACGAGAAGAATTTTATTTTTGTTGCTCCACACGAAAATTTTTTTTGTTTAATAGCGGTACATTTATGTTGATTGATTTTCTAAATTGTTAGTCAGTAAAAGTTTTGGAGTTAAGGATATTTAAGTTTGATAAGCGTTTGTAACTATGTTTCTAAGGTCAGGCGAAAATTTTCGGGCTTAGGCTTGTAGATTGCAGAGGAAGATTGGAAACTGGCGATCAATGAGTTTGGGCGGCTTATATTTAGGGTTAAGAATAATATAAAACTTTTTTACAGATTTACGCATTAAAAGTCATTTTTTTCTTATGCTTGAATCGGCTAAGAAGTTACTGAGTTCGAGTTTTTAATATGGGCTACAGTCATATGCAACAATCATATGTAAACAGGGCATCTTTTTGATAGACCTGTACACCAGCATCATAAATGAACACCAATAAGCCACAAAAAAGAGGACGGGTAAATATGAGCTGGCTAAAGATTTGGGGAGTAGCTCGTCAATAGACGGTGGAGTGATTTTATAAGAATGGCTGAGTAAGGTGTACAGCAACATAATATAACTGCCTGACGCGTAGATTAAAAAGCGCCTTAGTTAACAATGGTTTTTTGTTCAGGTGTAATCGTGATAATGTTGCACCAAGTCTTAGGTGTGTAACATTGGCCAGAAGTGAGTAATTCTAATTAGAAATTTCATCCGTTGCTACACACTTATAACTTGGTAGCACGATGCAAAGAAAACCATTGTCCTGTGTCGCTGCACGCTTGAGACGGGTAAAACATTATATTAAGCAATTCTGCTTAAATCACTTTATGTTGGCGAACCTTTCTTCAATGTCTAGCGCAAGTTCATTTTAGCCCTCCTCTTTCTTTGCGGCCGTTAGTGGCAAACAATATACTTACTTATTTTAGGCACTGCCACTCCTGCAACATTCGAAATACAGGTATTTTAGTCATGTGACTCATTTAAACCAACCAAATCTTTATTTGAGTTTCAGTCAGCATGCTAACATGTAATTATGTAACAATTTGGCGACATAAGTATTAAAAACTTTGTTTGTACTTAAATGTATTTGTAATAACATATAAGGAAAGTTTATTTATTTTTGTCACTAAAGTAGTGAACTAAATGTCTACTTTATTTTGTGATCTTACCCTTTTTCATAGCCATGTTTAGTAGTTCAAAAATGTAACAACTTTTTGATTATGGAAAAATTTGTTTTTGTCTTCTTTTTAATCTGTTACAGAATTTCTAATTGAGTGTAGCCCTATTTCACTGTGATTTGGAACGATATTGAAAGTCGCTGTGATAAACTTTTCTAGATTTAATCATAATTTTAATAAAAGTTTGTCGAGTGTGCAAAATCTCTTATTTCGCTTAAGATGCATTACATTTTGTCACTTGCTAAATTTCTTATTTTAGCAAAGATACATCACATTTTGTAAGATGTTTGCTCATTGTCTTTTTAAATGCCATGGTGGATTGATGGACACTTAGAAATTTGTTATCATGTTTTGTGATTTTTCCTTAGGGTAATTATAAAGATTATTTGTCATATTAATTTAACATTATTAATCCTTAGGGTAATTAGGATGATTATATACATTATAGTATTTAATTTGTTTTTAACTTTATTTTCAGATGTAATTATACCTTTGAGAATTTTTATCACATATAAGGAGGCCTTTTCTCTCATTTTGTAAGTGAACCTCGAGATAGGAAGAAGAGCTATCAAGACAGAAGTACCTTAAACTTTTTGGAAACAAGAAACTTTGAAACTTTTTTACTTGTACATAATTTTAATATTCTCATTTTTTGATACCTTTCGATACTTAGATACTTTATACTTTTGATACTATTTGAGATTTGACTTTCTGATTGTTACTACTTTGGAGCCTGCCTCCCTAAACTTTATAAGAGTGAGTGTTTACTTAGTTTATGATCTGGAAACTGTTTTGTTTGTGTTTTATGAATATATATTGTCTGGAATTATTTGTGTGTATAATATTAT
>JAUZNK010060077.1:0-14997 GCA_035046665.1 Euphysa ruthae
ATGTATGTATGTACATATGTACGTATGTATGTATGTACATATGTATGTATGTACATGTGGTTTTGTCAGCATGTTTGGCTATTCAGATTTGTTTGTGAAAATGATGATTTTCTAATTGTTTTTCAATTTTCTTAATTAAAAGTTACTATTAATAGAGCTTTTTTTTATTATTGTTTAGACTTAGACTTGTTTTTAACTAATTTTTCTTGATATTTATTGTGAATTACAAAACCGAAATCAAGGGGTGTAAACAAATAAATAAACCATTGGATTGACATTAAAATCAATCATTTTTTTTACTTTAGATTAAACTAATTAATTGAACCTCAATCAGATTTAAACTCTTTTTGTAAAATTAAACGTATTAGATCAAACTTGATTGTATTCCAGTAAGTACAAATACAGCCAAATCCAATAAATCAATTGTTGTAGCACTATGGTAGGTAATTTGTTAAGCTGCAAGAGTTCCATTGGACAGACAACCATGTTTAATTTAATTAAATTTATCATGATTACATACTGGCAATGTTTCCTTTCTCTCAAAGTAAAAAACTTTGTTCTTTTGAATTTTTTTTTTTTTTTTTTCATATTTATAGTGAAAGTTTTTAAGCAGTAACTTCTTGCTTATTTTAAAGAACTAAGTATAGAGAGCTGTGAATAAGTAAATATCTATGTACAAGGAAATCTTCTTGTGTGTTATATATTTTAAATACACATTATTATTTTTTATATGTAATCAAAAAATTAATTCGAATTAACTATTAGTACACCTACCTTAGTCATACACAATAATAATGAAAAAACTCACTCACCGTGGGTTGCAGACGATCAAAAAATGCTTGTGGGGGTGTAGATAAGAGTTCAGTAACTTTATTCCATTGATCGATATCTTTAAAGAAATAGTGAAGGAAAATTTTAAATAATGAATCCCCTTTATAAAATCAATTTGTAATAATACAAATAACGCATGTATATTTCAAATAATTAATTCCATGATGATTCCCTCGTGTTGATTGAAGTTACTCCAAGAATTAAATATGCAAAAATTTGAAATATTGCATGAAAAAATCTTTGATTGAAACCATTGCTAAGAAAAAGAACGCAAATGGGAAAAAAGTTGTCTTCTATGACCATATTTTTATAATTAAATAGACACTTATGGAGCTAATGATGACTTAAAATCATCTAGCTGCAAAGCTTAAAAAGAACCTATAAAGCGGTTTAGAGAAATGCTCATAACAGACATACCACACCACTCATATCATTTTATAGATTCCTTACCAAATTATTGTTCAAAAAAACAAAACAACCTTCCTGAAGTTATTTTTACCTCTTACTCATATGGTTAAAATCATGTCTTCTTCTAGTTATTTATTTCCATCAAAATTTAATATCCATGGCTTAAATTTTTAACAAATGACAAAAATTTTTGCTAAACATTATAAGAGTTAAGATAATTTTAACCGCCAATATTGGGGGAGAGGAAGGATGGGTGCTTCACTGCTACCTTTAAAAATCAGGAAAGTCTTTACTTCTTTACTTGGCTGTAAATATACTTACCATGGAATTCAAAAATTATTACGTCAGCATTTTTGACGAAAGATGGGTTTGGAAATACTAAAACTTTAGGATTTTTCTGGTGACTCTACAGATAGTCCTGAGTAACTTAAAGTTTTAAGCTTTTTAATTCATTCAGAATTGCGGCGTGATATAATTAACTTACATTTCATTAACACCAAATTTTATTTTTCACTATGAAAAGTCAATGAACATGGAAGTCTAATGTTCAAATTATAATGCCTACCTCATTAATATTTTCCATACCTTAAAATTATATTAAGAAAAGGATACGATCGGTGCCAGGAAACATAACTGATCCTCGGATCATTTCACCAAATATACAACCAATGGACCAAACATCAACATTCTCTGAGTAGCCCATACCTAATATAATTTCTGGTGCTCGGTAATATCTTGTTACTACATAAGGGGTCATTGTAAATGCGGAACCGGCCGTTCTAGCAAGACCAAAATCTAATATCTAAAAATATTGCACAATAATTAAATGTGCAAGTGTCAAAATTTTTAGAATGTTGACTTGAGGGAAATATATAGCGAAACATATATAGTATTTCCTGGCAACAGTTATTGCTGATTGTTAATTTAGTTTTTAAAGGGATATTTCTATTTCTCTTCCTTCAGTAAATTCTTTCAGGTTGAATTTATGGTATACCTCACATTAAAGTATAACTATAAAGTGTTTGGTTTTGCCTTTTAGCTTAAGTACATAATTAAGATAAAGTCCACAGGTGTGAAATTCAAAAACTTAAATAAATTAATAAGTCTTCATGACTTCATTGTTTAAAAAAGGAACATTGGGAAAAGGAAATTTCTAATGATTTTAAGGAATTCTTTTCTTCTATTGGCAAAAATTATCAAAACGCACAAAAATTATGATAATTTCTAAAAAGAACCTAAAGAAAAAAGCATGTTTATTAAACCAACTTCTGAAAAAGAGGTAAAAAAACATGCATAAACTTGATACTAACAAAAGTAGCGGTCCTAAAAGTTTTTCAAAAAATAAAATACTTAAATTTATAGCTAATATTGTACCTAAGACCATCTGTAGACTTGTTAATATATCAATATCTAATGGTATTTTCCCAGACTTGCTTAAATTTTATACCAGTATATAAAAAGATAAGTAAACTATCATGTGATAATTACAGACCCATTTCATTACTGTCATTACTGTCTAACATTCTAAAAAATCTTTTAGAATGCATTACGAAACATATTAACACATTAACGAACATATTAACCTATTTAAATGAAACAGTATATATGTAAAAGTATGTAACTGTAGATATGACCTTCAATTTGTTTCTAGGAATAGACATTCAACAAATCACGCCCTTATAAAAATATCTAAATTAATTCAAAAAGTAACTGATAAAGACATAGCATGTGGGGTATTCATTGTCCATCAAAAGGCTTTTGATACCATGAAATATATCTTACTAAAAAGTGGTCATATTATGGAGTGAGAGGTATAGCCATTAGAATCTTTCAAAACTATTTAAGTAATATAAAACAATGGTACCAACCAATGGAAATTTTTATTAATGATTTAAACTTGTCTCTAGCTCATGTCACAGTCTATCATTATGCTGACAATACTAACTTATTATATATTAACAGTTCTGTTAAAAAAATTAACAAACTTGTAAATTTTGATTTAAGACTAATAAATGAATTGCTTAGAACAAACAAAACTACTCTAAATTCAAGTAAAATTGAAATTAATCTATTTAGATCAATTAAAAAACATCTTAATTTTCAGATTAGCGATCAACAAATAAAACCCAAGAAAAAGGTAAAATATCTAGTTAACATTTAAATATGGATACTCAATGTTCATTACCCAAAGAGTCACAGTATGTTAGCTAAAATATGTCACTATATATCTTTAGATTCTCTAAAAACTATATACTATTCAATATTTCACTCACATCTTAGTCATGGGTATGAATTCTGGGGACAAATACCTAAGCAGCGTTTTACTACAATGCAAAATAAGATAATCTGTTATTTGCTTTAAGCTACCGACAATAAATTTCATTTAAACTTAAAAATCGTTAAACATAACGACTACGTAATATTTACCAAATTGCCTTCTTGTACATGAACATCTTAAAAATAACTTACCGAAAGCATTTAATGACGTATTTACTTACATAGATCATAATTATAGTATTAGATTTAAATCTACTTAGAGTTAATATTACTAATTATGGTCTCAACTCGCTAACTTATAACACAGTAACAGCATGAAATAGTCTTAAATCGTTGTACACAACTTAATCCCAAACAAATATTAAAATGATATCTTCAAATCTATCTCACTAAAGCCTCTATGCACTTTCTTTGTTTTTGTTTTTATAATCAATTAATATTTTTATTTATTAAATTTATTGCGTTATTTTTTTGCTGTTAGTGGTCTCTTCTCCTTGTCATTTTAATATTTCCTCAAAAAAAAATCGTAATTTATGATAAAAAAAGATTATTGTTGTTGTTGTAAATGACCAATTATTGTAACATTTAGCTTTTTCAAGGTCAGTGTAGTGGTGTATACCTATACACTGTCCTACTTTAACAGCCCATAAACCTGAAGGTGTTCGGTCAGTGCAAAAAAAATTTTCATAACACGTTTTTTGATTAATAAATAAAGTACCCCAGAGTTAGTCAGATACCACTAAAAATTTCAACCTATCCCTAACAATGTAGTTTCAACACATCCCTAACAATGTAGTTTCAACACATCCCTAACAAGCTTCCCTTGTCATTTACCAAAATTATCAAAATGATGATTTCCTCAACCACAATTTTGGTTTGGTTTATAGCCTATCCTACCTTCCCAACCTAATAATGTTTGTAAACATCTAAAAAAATTTGTCAATACGAGAGAAACGCTATAATAAACATCAGTTTTATTTGGCTTTAACATTTTATTGTTATTAGCATGCAAATTGATTACCTGACAAAAATAGTTATCAAACAAAGAGATAAAGGAAGGCAAGAATAAATTAAACAATTAAAAAAAAAAAAAAAAAATCAAAGGAAAAAACTTACTTTTAAACTACAATCTGATTTTACCACAATATTACTTGGCTTTAAATCCTAAAATCAAAATAAAGAATCAAAAAATAGAAAGCAAATACAATAGATTTCACTTCTTAATCTCATTTTTGAGCATAACCTCTTTAAATATGCAAGAGAATAAATATTCCTAGTTTAACTTACAGGTGTAATACCCCAAAAAACTCAATTTAGTGTACATCCCAGTAGGATAAACTTCCTATAATTGCATATTGTAACATATATTGAAACATAGGCACTGCTAAGATTACAGCTCTTTTTAATATAGAGAATAGATTTGGTGCTTAATTCTTTTAAAAAATGGGGAGGAGGTAAAATTACATTCACCTCCTTAATAGCTTTTGAAAACATATTTGGGGAGTGTAAATTTAATTTTTGCTAATCAAGTAATCAAATATTGTTAACAATCTAGCTTATAACATAACAATAAGGCAAGACCAGTCCAATAATTTAAGCAAATTGATAACAAGTTTGACAGGTCAGGGATGAAGAAGTTGTAAATGTTTATCATTATAAAACCAATTAAGGGGCCATCTTGAGTTGTATATTGAATCTGATACACAAAAATATAGTTTCAAATGTTGTTTCATTCGCTTAAGATACCCTTTCCATGTTTATTTGGGAGCAACTTAGAGTTGTTAAAAGCAAGACAATAAATGAATGACAAACATAAGAGTAAAGCTTAGCATATATTGAAAATTACATGGTTGTTAGCTGCATATTAATAAATAAAGCACTAACTCTATGTATGATTCCTGCTGAATGGAGGTGCTAAAAGAACAAAATAAACTAGGAAATTAACATAAAATTAATAACCTTTTACTCTCAGATAAAAATATAAAGCATTTTATAATTGTTAGTAAATCTGTATAATTGTACATATTGGTGCTGTTCGTCTTTCAATAATAATCACATATACATTTACTTATACAGTTTTTTGTTGAAAATTAGTATTGATTGCAGGATAATTGATATTTTGAAAAAGACTTATAATTTTCACACTACTTGAAAAACCTTTTTTTCTATGAATAATTAACTTAATTTCTAAAAAAAACAAAATTTATAGTTTTGAAACAATAGTCCACATATCATGTAAAATTTTTGCTGAAGGTCAATCTTGGGTGAAGTCATATGATCTCGTCAGCAAACCATGAAATTAAATTTTTTTAAATAACCAAAAATGCAGATCTAGATTTTTATTTAGTTTTTTTTTGTTCAATGAAAAAATATTTGGGAAAATTAAACCATTCAAACTTCATTTAAAATAAACTTGATAAACATGATTTTATATTTAGAGATATTTAAAGAACTTTACTTTAATCCCACAAAGCATTTGATATAACAAATATGACAGTCTCTCGTGATCAAGGTCCATCTGAACGACTTGACATAAGCTTGCATCCATCAATTCCATTACTAAATATCTACAGAAAAAAACAATTCAAAACTTTAAAGCATTGTCAAATAAAAAATTTGAGTACAAAGTTTAGAGACAGCCATAGCCTGTCAGTTTACCTATGAGCTTTGCTCCCGGGAACAATCAAGTTTCTATATTTTCTAATCTAATTACCTGAATAATAAATTTCCATTTCCAATCTACCTATTGCTTGCATGTCACATCCTTTAGCTCCTAAATATATTTTCTTACTACCAATAGAGTTCAAATGTATCCCAAGTCTTTATTTTATGCTTTTATACACTATTCAACCTCACCATTCCATTCCTGTCTACCACCTTTCTGTTCACTCATAGGTATCATCAGTAACCTCTAGAAAACTATTTCTTAACGCAGCATAGATAGTCATGAGCCAAATGTTGAACTTTTGCACTAAACTGTTTATGCTTCATTCAACTCTCACTTTTCGACGAGGCCTCCGCTTTCCCTTAATTTCCTTAGCACTTTTTACAACAACATCACAAACCAGCACCTTATTTTGAGCACACTTTTTGCCTACTATGACTTTACCATCTTCTTGTCTGATTTTTTAACCAGAAAATAGTTTATATGTCCAAAAACCACCTGACTCTATAACTTAAGATGACTTCACAACGTGGTCATTAAAGCCACCAACTACTAAACTTGTGATGCGATGTGACTGCTGTTAACTTAATTATAAAATTTATCCTTATCAATGAGTCCATGCTGAGATGCAAAAACTAACAAAGAAATAACAATCATAAACTTATCCTCATCTTTAGCAATGAGTCCACGCTGAGATGCAAAAGCTGACAAAGAAATAACAATATTATTCCCTACAAAATATTGATTTCTATAATGCATACTCATTGACACACTTGACACTTTTTTATTTTTATTTCCATTTTTCTGCTACGAATATACCTACTCCACTCTCTTTCACTCTCTCTTTCTTTCTGCTTATATACACACACACACACACAATAAACAAATAATTAAGAGGAATTCAAGGAATTTTAAAACAGATGACCATCTCACACTTGCAGTGGTTAAGCAACACAACCACTGAAATCTCGATATGGTTTATCTGTAAGAAAATAAGTAAAAAAATTGATTTAAACAGCTGATGCCTTAATTAATTAACAAGAAGCATAACTTACAAATCTTGAAACTCTTCAAGACTTTTGTCGGGCGTAAAAACATTAAGCAGTCCTATGATCTAAATAAATTATAAAAAGCATAAACCAAAAAAGTATTTTGTACAAAGAATAACAATAAATATGGGACATTTATGTCATTGGTACTAGTTAAATATTTATTAAAAGACGTTGAAGTTAAACTTTTTTTAAATTTCCAATCATAAATTTTCCGGCCATTTAATTTGAGTAATACTATTTTCCCAATCAACCAAACCCAATTTTTAAAACAGCAGACCGCTAAACGAGAAATCACGTTTCAAAAAATATTCCTTGTAAGGACAATTGTACGCATTGAAGACTTAATTACATGTTGGATTTCATATTAATAAACAATATGATAATTTGATATTGTGCCGTTAAACTAAAATAGCATCAAAATTAAGCACAGGCACTTAAATACTTAGTGCCAAAATTCTTTTTAAGCCTAATTAAACTTCCTGTTTAGAAAATAATTACTTAAAACAAAAGTTACCGAGGAACATGCAAAATACCATTTTTGTGTCTGGTCCCGACTTGCTCACTTGGCTAGGGGATTGCTGTATAGCCTTGGATAGCAAGCCTTCTAATCCAATATAAGTTTTTACAAGCAACCCATTTCATCACAGAAAAAAAACATTCATATATTTTTCAAGCATTTTCAAAACTAAAAAATGAATATTCCTCAGGTAGATCATTTTTATTAAAATACTGCCCAAAATGTTACTAATTTTGTGACTTTCATCAAAGAACATAATAATGCTAAAGAACAAAACAATATTTTCTATCACACAAACTTGGTCTGTTTTAAAAAGGGCAGACAAAATAGTAAAAGGTCATATCTGGCAATAACATGCAAAATTTCAGCAGAATGGAAACATGATTTCACGAGAAAAATCAAGTCTAATTTTTGGACAAAGTTTGGGGATAGAGCTTGGGAATAAAACTTATGGCAGGTGGGCCATGAATAAAAAAATCATTCAAATAGCTTTCATACGCAATTAAAAAAAAGATTGAAAAAAAAATTTGATTCATAAAACATTGTCTTTAAGCTTAAAATGACAATATAGGGTTCATATTAATTTTTCTTCACCATTTATAGATGTAAACACTAAAATTATACCATACCAATATTCAATAACATCTATTGCAATAAAATCTAATGTCAAACCTCAAACAAATTAAAATATCTTGCATAGAGACTATCAAATTTAAGGAAAACAGCAAAAGATTCCAAATAGAGATCATATACATCAGTTATAAAAGAATTTATTTTCTAATTAAATAAAGTGATTTACATTAATTGAGATGAGTTATCAAATATCTCCATATTTAGGCGCATTTTAAACGTTTAAAACCTACACTAGCTATTACCACTGATGATACAATGTTAAGTAAGAAGCAATGCCTAAGTCAAAGACTGTAGCAAAAAAGCCATTTAAAATATCACTAGTGTGCCAAAAGTACTTAATTAAAGCTATTGGAGTGGACTAACGTCAAACAGACAAATATATCTAAAGTAAAATTTATGATATTTTGAATGTATCTTAATTATAACAAAATTACAGACAAAACTCTTTGATATAACCAGTTATTAGCTTTCAGTTCATTAATTTCTAGCAAACTAACAATTTCCACTTGGAAACTTCAAATTTTCTCAATAGTTACTTCTTTAAAATGGGCTATATACTTCAGAACCACTGGTTTAAATGCTAAAGATCAATAATAGATCTATTAATGCTTAACCCTCTTTTTACAGATAAGTCTTCTTCTAACTTTAACTTTTCATTTTTGTCACCATACACTCCAAGTCAGCTATCAGTGGCTAGATGCCAATCAAACTTCCTTTCATCAACTACAATATGATCATACTTTAGACTTCTAATTTTATCTTAAATAAAACTCCAAAACTAAAGAAAAAAAGGTATTATTCCAATAATGATCAAACAAAATATTTCATTCAACACAGGTGCACAATCTCTCATTAAAAGTGTTATCATAATGTAAACGATCGGAGCTTAGCTATATAAAATAAACAGGTGTAAACATTTTAAATATTAAGAACTTTTTAATGAAGAACATTTGCTTTACAAACTTCATCATTCTTTTTTCTATTTGGCCACAACTTTAAAATAGATTTAAAATACAGAAGAAGATCATAATTCAGAATACTTTAAATTATCTGCCACAAGTTTAAAGAACTTTGAAACTTTGAAACTGTTCTATACTGCTATTATTAAATAAGTCAAAAAATTTAATTTAACTGTATAAATCAAATAATAACTGAGAAATTATTAGGTGCAGCCCTAAAAAAAATTTTTTTTCATAATTATTAAAATAACTATTAAAATAATGTTCTCCCATCCAGGAAAAATTGTAAACAATCAATCACACAAATAATTTAAATTTGTATTAATAAATATTCTTACATTCTTATGGTTTGTAATTTTCATCAGCTTGAGTTCTCTGAAAGCTCTTTTGGCATGTGTGACATTTTGAAAAGGTCGACTGAGTTTCTTTATTGCAACTTTTTGTTTTGTCATTGTATCAAAAGCCGCACTAAAAGCAAAAATCTAGCCATTATTGGACCCCAAAATCTAAAAATATTATTTTTTTTGTTATTTTTATTTCTATATTGTACTTGCACAATCAGACTATATTTTTGCACGAAAAATCTAAAAAGCATCTTCTAGAATTAAACATATAAAAAAAAATTACGTAAAATTCTAAGAATTGCCCATTTAAGTCAAAGTATACCCTCTAGCTTTAGTTAAATTAGAAAAAAAAAAAAAAAATAAAAATATGGTCAATAAATTTGAATTTTTTTTAATTATATCGCTTTTAGGTCAGAAATGCAAAATGATTTTTACAGAAGCAACAAACAATTTTCAAAAGGTAATTTTCAAAAAAAAATTATATCACATTCTTTCTAATTTTGACAGTTGCTTACAAGTCCAAAGAAGCCATCTATGATAATTTATGAAAGATTAAAAAAAAAAAAAATGATTAGGAAAAAAAATATTGCCTTCATATTCCTGTATTTGAGAGTATCTGGTTCTAATATTAAAAAACCAACTTTTCTATTCCATTCTTCCATTCATTTTGTTGATTGTTTAATACAGAATAATAATAATATATACTTAGTCACACAAAACTTACTCCACAATTTATCACCCACTTTGAGTCTTCTGTTTTTTCAATAGTTAAAATGGTCAAAAAATCGCTTTTTTCAACCTGGTGAAAACTACTCTAACAGAAAATTTCAAAGCATCCTAGCTATAAATCCAATTCTTATGACCAGACATAAAACACTTCTTTTGGAAAATCATTTGATTCCATAAAAAATTGGTGTATGAAGTCAGACATTGATGGCGCTTTCATATTCAAAACAAACCGTTTTGAAAGTAGTTAAATATGGATAAATCATGCAGATATAATCAAACTAATTAAAGGGTTTTTTGTTAATTCATACACTGAATAAATGTCACAAAATAATAAACACTATCCTCAAAAAATTTAAGTTAGTGTTTAGTATATATATTTTGAACAGGTTTATGAACCTGAGTTTTAGCCTCAGTTATTTTAACACTCTGACCGGAAAAAATTTATTTACTAGTCGCCTTATTTTGATTATTTTAGATCGGGTAAGGCCTTGGAAATATTCTTGAGAATAAATATTTTAGAAGAAGTTTATATACACTAAACGTACATTTTCAGCTATTTAACAGTTAATGGGGTTAAGCCTCATCACATAAATAGGCTGAAATTTTAAAGTTTTATTAAAATATTAAATTTTAGCACATTAATAAAGAATAGTTTATCTGGAAAACAGCACTGATGTAACTTTAGAGGAAATTCCAGTTTTGTAAGCCTTTTATTAGTTTCACTATAACAACTCCTGGAATTAAAGTCAGCATTCGGTAGTACCAACCTCATTTACCTACATCTGTTTTAATATGCTTTTGACCAAAACACACATGCATTGATAACTCCTATTTCAGCCAGGTTTATGTACAAAAGTTATTATTAACTTATAGGACAAAAAAAAAATATATAAAAAATATGTTTCTCAATAAAAATAAAAATATATATATATATATACTTTTTGAAATTATTTCTCTTAGATATTACAATATGCATAAAAAATTCAGTCATAACCTGTCTAGAAACTCCTACACAAGCTCTTCTGTTTTGTCTGTACAGCAATTGATTTATTTGTTGAATTTATGACACACTACAGAACTGCAAACTTTCCTTTAAATTTAAAAATCATACTTCAAAAGATGAGTCAGTAGTTTTGACTTTATAATAGAGTTTATCAACAATAATTTTAAGATTGCAATGAGTCTTTGGGCCATTTTGCAGTAGTGTAAACACCCTTTAATTAAAATGAGCTCTGTTCCTGTTCTGTTTTTTATTGCTTTTGAGATACCATCTTTATTTACAATTTACGATAAGCTATTGTTGTGGAATAATTATCTTTTTTAAAAAGTCAGCTATGTATTATATTCTCAAAATAATTATTATTAAAATCGAGTACTAAATAACTTATATTAGGTGAATAAATCAGTTAACTAAATTGTTAAAACGTACTAAACATCATTCCATAATAATAAAAATTTAACACTAAAAGCCTTTCTATATTTTATCAGCAGCGTAGCACAGTTATTTAATTAATTTATGTTTAAAACTGCAAGATTATGAAATTAATGTTCATTAGTCCATTTTATTTAGTAGATTAAGTTGAAGTAATATAAGCACCCTATATTCTATGCAATATAATGATCTTAACTCTTGCTAAATTCACTATCAAATAAACATAAATCAATCTGGTTTAAAAATCAGTGCTCTAAGGAGCTACAATCACTGACTGTAGTTGGTGACTTAGCGACAATAGTCGGTGATTGTAGGTGAGTGTTTACTTAGTGACACTAAGGTGTAATATGCAAATAAATTTTTTTCAAAGCTGAATTTTATAAACATACAAAATTTTAAACACAGGTTTTCAGAATAATTTGTTTGTTGGCATATAGAAAACCATGGTAGCCAAACCTATAACTAGTACGACCTTTTAAAATATGAACATTCATTTGGAGTCTTAAATCTTTGGTCTTATCAAAAAGTACCGAAGCCTTAGAGAAGTTGCATAATAAGCAGTAGAATACATTTTACTCAGAAATGTGACTTCGAAATTCTCAAATCAAGGTTTTCCTAACTGGGTATGGGGGGCTTCCTCACCAGGCCAAATTTTGGCCTCCCCCCACTAATCTCTTGTAGCCCCACAGACGTCCCCCAGCAAATTTTCAGTCTCTCCCCATCAAACCCTGAGTCTCCTAAAAACTTTTTGTATTTTTATAAATTTTGTCATAAATTTTATACAAAACCATACGATATACAGCTTAAAAAAATGTTTATATACATATGAAAAAGTTAAAAGCTGAACCAACCATGCTTGGACATGCCTGGGTCGAGGAGAGTAGGGAGCATGGGAAAAGGGTAGAGGAGAGAAAATGGAATTTGAAACCCCCACCCCACCTCAAAAAGCTTTCGGCTAAATTTGTTTAAAGCAAATATCCGGCTATAAATGAATTAAAAGATTTTTGCTACTTAGAGCTGATTACAACTCAATTAATATCAGCTAAAATTAAGACGAATAATTGGCAACGGCCCCTTAAAAACAAATATAAATCATGGCGACTCACTTCATTATAAACAAGATCTTTACAGTTAATTTTTTTTTAATGTTATGAATTGGAACCAAAAATGTAACATCTATTACAAAAAAACTTCTTCCGAAGATCTTAAACTTAATAGAACAAAAGGATAAAACCACAATAACTCAAATCCTTAGACAATTGAGCTTTCATGATGGACAACACAAAATAAATATAAGAAGCCAAAGTAAAATTTTTGGCGTTAGTTGTCAATTCTGCTTGCGTGAATATTTATTTTTTTAGAACAATATATAAAAATGGATACTCCATGTAATGGTTGTGAAGAATTGAGGGAAAAAATATTATACTTAAGAGAGGCTTGAGAAGGTGGTGGAAAGGTCTGTGTCAACGGCCCTTGCGCAGTAAAAGAGAAAGAATAGGCAGGGTAGGGGGTTACAGGAGAAATTAGGGAGGGTGTATTTTCAGGAGAGATGAAGGGTAATAGGGAGGTGGTTATGCAGGTAGGGTGAGGTAAACTTTTTTTTGTCTTTTTGTTTTATTTTTCATAGTAGTTTATATTATAGTTTATATTCAATAAATTTCGATCTTAATGTTGCGTAGCAATGTTCAAATGATCAGATTAGAATTCTTTGTTATTTGGCTTTTAATAGTAATAAAATACGAATAAGTGAATTAGAAAAGACAGCAAATTTCTCAAAAGTTTTTAATAACACTGATTATTTATGAGATTAAATTTAGGAAGAGTAATTTAGGTTATAGCGTTTAACCAAGTAAGAGAAATGTAATTAAAATAAAACTTAACAGATGGAATGAGTTAAAGTTATAAAGACATGTTTAAGCACATTAATTTCATTATCGTCGAATTTAGCCTAGCGGAGATAAATAATAGCATAGCGGGCCGCAATCTCCAAGACCATAGCTGGAACTCTGTAATAGTATTGTTATAGTATAGTACAATATTTATAAATAGTTTATTTAGTTTATTTAAGATGTAGGTTGTATATATTTATATATGCTCTAATATGACTTCATCTGACTTACTTAGAAGAAACAGGGCCGAGATAAGCACCCATGGTTTATACATCAAGGAGCGGTAGTTTTGGCGAGCAAGTCCTGCATGTATGCTTTTATATATTCACAATAAAAGGTATTAATTTAAAGGATTTGCCGGTCAAAGACTAAGAAGTCATTGTGCATTTCAATACTCTGCATCCTTATACATATCAATATATCGTATTTAGTGCCCTGCACACTTGTTAGTTCACGCAAATATGTTTATCGTGCTTGTTTTTCATTTGTTTATTTTTATCATTTCAGTACATAATTATTAAATCACTCAAAAAGGTATAAATGATATCTCAATTATGGACCTAAAATGCCCAAATTAGGACATTTTGACCCAGACCCTTAAAATTAGGGTACTTCTGAAATACTTGTTTTGTTCTGGTACATCTCTCAATTACGCATCCAATGAGGTGTTTAAATTTTCAAAAAGTTTTGTATAAATTGAATTATCAACAAAAGGCTATTATGGACCTAAAATGCCCAAATTAGGAGATTTTGACCCAGGCCCCTAAAACTAGGGTACTTCTAAAATATTTGTTTTGTTCTGGTACAGCTCTCAATTACACATCCAATGAGGTATTTAAGTTTTCTCAAAATTTTGTATAAATTGAATTATCAACAGAAGGGTATCATGGACCTAAAATGACCAAATTAGGACATTTGGACCCAGGCCCCTAAATTTCAGTAGAAATTTTACATTTTTTGTTGATCTTAATCCATAATTACGCATCAGCGCTGTATCAAACTCTCGAAGAAAGTATAAGAAACTATAACTACTTGAAATTAAGTTAGGCAGAGCCATCAAATACAACAAAATACTTCTTTTCTTTCATTGATAATATGAGGAATTCAGTTCCCAAAATTTGTAAATTTCTGGGATACTAAAATTAGGATATCTTCAGATACGCTTAACGTCTGAAAAAAGTAAGGTCATTTTTGAAATGAGAGACCAATTCCTTTCATTTGAGACTAAAATTGGATGAATTGGATCACATTGAAATTTAGA
>JAUZNK010060088.1:0-14995 GCA_035046665.1 Euphysa ruthae
TATATATATTTATTAATGCCAAATACGTTGATTTGTTGAGCAAGAAAATTTAAATAATTTAGAAATATTAATTCTAAAAGCTAATCTAGGAAAATTGAAAATTCTGAATAAAACACACTCTGTAATGGACTTATAAAACAAGCTCAGTAATGGACTTATCATGTACCAAGAATATACTATTCCCAGATTTTACATTAGTTTGAAACTATCTAACAAGCAATACAGATTTAAAAATACGTATAATTTTTCTTTATACAGGAGCTATGGAGAAATTTCTTTAATACAAAGCGCCAATTTATCTTGAAAAAATACACAAAAATCGGAACTTTTTTAGTTAAAATGGATGCCTCTCAAATAAAAAAGGGCTGAGCTTGGGTAATAAAACATATAATGCATGATCAGATATTTACCAAGAAAAATAACAAACACCAGTTTGATGTCTGGCGCAGACAGTTCACTTGACTCAGGGATGGTTGATAACCTTAGGTGGCAAGTCTACTAATGTGTGCATAAAATGTGCACGATAAAAGGATGCTGTTCCTTTATGGCTTTACTTCGGCTCTTCACTAAATGGTTAGAAAAAAACATCTCTAGGCTCTAAGTCATACAGTGCAGTAAACATTGATCTTCTTTGAAATGTATGCTGCAAAAACAGACATTGATGAACGCTTATGATGATGACCTGAGATTTGTCAAATTCAGCCTTTTTAACACATGTGTTATTGCAAAAAACAGAAATTATCGAGTGACCTCACGTGATTTAATCTGTAATCTTACTTCTTCAAGAGTTTGAAGAGAAGTTAAGAACAATAAATTGTTAGAGCAGTTTATAATGAAATTTAAATTTAGATTTGATTTAAAAATGTTATTGCTAAAATGACAAGTATTGTTATGGTCTGTTACCAAAATGTAAAGAAAACCAGATAGAGGTAGAAATTTCAGCTATGAAAACAGGGTTAAAAAGGTTTTTCTTCAAAAATATAAAATTGGTAGTTTTTTCCATGACTACGATTCACTTTAAATTATAAGAGAAACAACAAAATCTATATCTGCCAAGACATCACCATGTTTTACAGAAAAAGCACTGAATTGAAAAAAATTAAGAGGCAGAGAAATTGCGGGATATTATTTAGAATAACTTTTTGAATGATGAAAACAGCAGTAACTGTGCGTACTTATATTGTATAGGGCAATTGCCTTATTCTTGTGAAACAGAAAATTTTCAACTCAAAAATTAGATTAGCTAATGAACAGACTCATTCTTAGACTCTAAGTGGTAGCATTGAATGACTACTTCTCACACAGAGACTAAGGTTCTGAAATTTTCTTCCAATGAAAAAATTAACAGCCTAACAAACCTAACGATTACTTAATCAGTGATTCGTCGATAAACCAAAGACCGCTTGATAAAAGAGGCATATAAAAGAAAAAAGGCAACATGGGAAAGCAAAACCTTAAGCTATACTAGTTATTTTTTAGTTTTACTGACAACCTCCTTAATAACACACAATTTTCACACAAGCACACATGAAATAATAACTTCTACTTACCAATTTTCTTTGTAATTTGTTTATAGTATTGAAGCTAGTTGATGTACAAGATTTCAGAGGTGTGAGATTATTCTAAAAATATCAGCAAGGGTATTATTTTAGTAGAACTTAAAATATTTAACAAGCACTCTTGCTCAGGTGGTCATTATTTGAGAGATGGGATATCGTTTATGAAAGTGTAGAAACCCGTTACATTATTCACAAAAGTAACGGCAGCCAGCACAAAGCCTTCTCATTATATAGTTGTTACCAAAATTTTAACAATATTATTTTTTCCAAAAATAGAGATTTAGGACACGTTATAGTAAGGAAAGAGTAAAGTCAAAGAAAAGAATTTCTCCTCTTAATCTCCTTAGCAAATTAAAAAAAAAGCTGCAAAAAAAAAAAATCACAAAAAAAAAACCAAAAAAAAAAAAAAAACAATCACAAATGAGCAAGATATACCCCAAAATGATGTATAAAATGTTCTTTAAAAATTCCGAAGTAATCTTGAGTAAAAAAGAAATATATTCTTTTATATCATAACTATACAACCATTGTTAATCTTACTCACTTAATTAGAGCCATGAGCGTATCCCCAGTTTTGATAAGGAGTGCACAGTTAAATTTTATTTTATTATATATATGTATTATAAATATGTTGTAACATTAATATTGCCCTTTTATTATTTTGTTTTCTTTGAAAAAAAAAAAAAAATATATATATATATATATATTTTAATCGCACTGTATAAAATTTTTTTCTTTATCATTTGGTGGAAAAATATATATAATTGAGTTGGGCAGACTCGGGTATACATTATTATAAGCTGCAAAAATGAGAAACAAAAGAAAGAAAGAATATATTTTGTGATAAACATAATATTCAAAAGGTGGAATGTTTGAAGTTTCTATTTTATTTAAGCCATTTTAAGCGATTTTGGACCAAGCCAAAGATCACTGAGTTTCACAGAAAGTTTTTCAAAGTGCAGTTTCTTGGAATTTCATATTGATTCTATAAAAATTTTATTGGTAAGTCCATTGGCATCTTGATGAAACCTGTCATTTTATATTTTTCTACACATTCTACTCTTTTTTTGATAGAAAATTTAATTTTGGTTGTAATTCAAGACATGTAATTACATGTAATAATTTTGTTAGGTATAAAATTCGTAAAAATGTTAAAAAGAGTATTTTTAAGGATTTCAACCTTAAAAAGTGTTAAAGAAGACAAGGATTGGAAGGTTTTGGTGATTCACATCTAGGTGGACAACCAGAAACTGAAAACGTTTGTTCTATTAGGTTGACAAAATCTAAGATTTTTAGATCTTTTAAGAAGATAAAACGAAAAATCTTAGCTGGTTATTGAAGCATGTAACATTGATCTAAGAAAAGTTTAGTTTTTGAATATAGATGTTTTTATAGACCATTGGGCGACCAACATGTTTGTATGGACCAATGGGCGAACAACATTAAAAAAAAAAAAAAAAAACTTTTTTGTTACTTGGAAAAATACACCACTATATACAACTCAAGAAAAAACACAAATAAGCGAGTCTGAGAATTTATATTTAAAAATCTAGTGTTATCGGAGGTAATCAAAACCTTAGTGGTATTGCAAATAGTCAAAATTAATACTTTTTCCTTGTAAAGTTGGAAAGTTTTTATAATAACAACTTATGAATTATTGTGTTCGAACCGGACAATTATTTTCTCAATATAAAAAATCCTAAACAACAAGTAAATTTTTACTAGATCCCTGGAATTTAAAGGTATTTAACAAAAGATGGTAGCAAATCTCCTCATTGTTTACTCTATGAGATTTTGATGTAGTATGTGGTGTTACTAAGGGCACTTAGTTAATTTTGACAGTTGGGCAAACAAGGAAGAAAAAAAAAAAAAAAAAAATCAAGAAAACAATATTTTTGTATTAAAGATTAAAATATTGGGGTCAGTACTGAAAAACAGAATATTTTGACAGGTAGCCAGATGGGTCAAAAATTGTCGTTAAAAGTTCTCAAATTTTATGGGTAATTTGAATCTTTTGATAGGTGGCTAAATAAATCAAAAGATTTCTTCTAGAATCTTTTAGTTTATTAACTACTTTTAAAAAAATTATGAGCAGTTACAAAACCTTCTGGTTTTAAATCAGCATGCCTATAAAAAACTTACATTATTTTTGATGCTGAGAATCTCATCAAGTATTTTTTTATTGGAAGCACAGTCTATTATTTCAGCACCAGATTCTTCCTGGTTCATCTCAATTGCTTTGTGTAAGGCAGTGTCACCAGTCTTAAATCAAAAATAGGAATAAATTTTTTCAAAATGGGACATAAATAATTTCAACTTTAAAATAATAAAAAAAAAAAAAAAAAAAATACCTACTCTTTCATGCTTTTGCATCAAATCAATATTTTCCACTTGCAAAAACAGCTTCACAGCGATTGCATTGTTTTGAGTGATTGCACTGATCAATGGTGTTTTCCCATTACTTTCCTATAACACGTAAAACAAATTCTACAAATATACCTAATCTCAACTAATTTTTGACTAGATCGAATTTTGAAAATCTTGAAATTTTCTGAAACTAAATCGGCATTATATATATGCATTTTTTCGGAACCACATAACTTACACTTAAGCCAAAACCTGAATACAAATGCCAATATATAGATTTTCTTGCTATACCACTTACAAAACTTATTAGAAAAATGACGTTTTCTACGTAAAAAAACTTGACCAATGGTCAAAGAAACAGGTTTCTTGATAGCTTACGAAATAAAGCACCAGATGTTTTTCAATTTTTAAACATTTTGTCAAAAAATTCCGTACAATCATTCAATATATAACTCATTCACAATATAAAAATTTCTTGAATTTTCATGTGGAAATCATATAATCATTTAATATTTTATTGGTTATTTTGTCTTGAAAATATGCCAATAAATTCAGAATTAATGTGTATTGTTAAATCCAACAAGTTATTTTGAAACCATATTAATTAAAAAAAAAGACATAATAAAACACAACGTAATATAATAAAATTACGTGCAAAGCTCTTTTTGGAAATTAAAAATAATTCAAAAAAATGTAGTTTTTTCCAGGTAAAATATTTTTCAAGATTATAAAAAAAAATTTTTCCATTTATTCAACTTTGATATAGAACAAATCCACATAAGATTGTAAATTAAAACAATGCTTATTAAACTCACAGATTTCATATTTACATCAGCTCCATTCTCCAACAATAACTTAAGGACACCTTTATTCTCCTCATCACTTCGCTCGATACCAATCGTTATTGCATAAAATAGAGCAGATTCGTTAAACTGTAATAGAAAATATAACTTAATAAGTGAAATTTAAATAGATATTAAACAAAACATGATAGAAACTTAAGTTCTTACAGACTACTTTCAACCAGGCAAATTCAGGGCTGCAAATAAGCTTCGACAAATGGTGAATGTCTGATATTAGTGGTTTGTCCGTTTCAAATCTTTTTCTCTCAGAAATTGTGTCCAGAAGAAATAAAGACGAGAGAACTTATTTAAAACATGATACAAACGACAAATATATATAAAAATTTAACTCTTCCTACCTAATAATAAAATAAAATAAATAAAATAGAATAAAATTTTTTAAGGCTTGTCTACGTTAACTATACCCATCGTTGACCGCTTAAATACACATAACTAAGCAATCAAAAGTTAAACTTTCTTCTTGATCATAATTTATTATATTCCAACATTTCATTTATAACAAACAAATCTTCTAGCCAATAATAACTCTAATTTAAAAACATAAAAAAAAAAAAAATTTTTAATCTTTAATCGTTTTCAAAGAAATAATACATATTTCTTTTGTGTGTCAAAAAACTTAATCTTTTAAAAAAGCAATATTTTGCAAAAGAATGAGAAATATTTTTTCTGTCAAACCACATCCTGGCTAGTAACCAATTATTCAATGAAATTTAGATTTGTTTTTCCAAGTAATCATAAAATGTTTGGCTCTCAATCATAGTTCTTTTTTAAACTTCGTTGATATTCTATAGTTGTTTTTTGTTTCATCGTCAATCCTTAGATTTAAAATTAGTGCAGAAGAAATGGACTGTTGAAAGTTATAAAAGTAGAAAAAATTTTTACCTTGAATACACTAAAAAAAAAAAATTTTTTTTTGGTTGAAAGGTTTATTATTTTCCCTAATTTTAATAACTTTAATACTTCAAATTTTTATTTGTAAATTATAAATAAGTATTTATAATCTTGCATACTTAACATTTATGTTGTCAAAAAACTGAATCTCGAGGATGCGGACGTAATATTACGTCAAAAAAAAAAGCAAAGCAAACATTACTATATATGGACGTAATATTACGTCAGGGACATTTTCAGCCCGCAAGTCGCTCGACGTAATATTACGTCACGGACATTTCGGTACCATTTTCGGTCAACGTAATTTTACGTTAAGGACTGTTAAAGGGTTAAGGTAAAAAAAAAAAAAAAAAAAAAAAAAAAAAAAAAAAAATTAAATTCATTGTTTTTGGGGCAATTAAACCCAGGCCCTTGAAAAAGAATTTTCAGCAAGCGGTGATATCAGACGAAAGAGCCCCCCCCCCCCCACCCTATGACCCATGAACTTCACGCAAAAACCAGGAAAATCAAATAAACAAATTGGCAAGAAAGTAGAAAATTATGGTTCAGACTTACGAGAATATTTCAGAAAAATTCGGCTTTCACTTTCCAGAAATTGACATTTAAAATCAATAAAAAAATCAGAACTAACAAGCAAATTTTGATAAAAATTTTAACAGGCGTACGAACAAACTAGAATGAATTTATAGGACCCCTGACAACTAATGCTGGAAATCCAAAAAAGTACTGCTGGAACGTTTTCAAAAATATTACATAATTTCACCAAGAAATATTAGGAAATTAATTAGAATAATAAAAACATGAAATCACCAAAAACAATATACATGTGGCCCAAAAATACCTTCTGTGGTTATCTCTACTTCATTTAATTTATCCAACAATAAGTTTTGGTCTTTGTACAAACTATACTCTAAATTTAAAGACTAAATTCTACTTGTGCAGTCCCTGACATCATTTAAAAAAATTTAATGCAAGCAAATATTCAATATTATATTCAACATATAACTTTCATTACTTGCAAAATCTAACAAAAATGGAAAATTAATTGAGATGAATTTTTCATAAAATTCATTTATGCAAAAATAAATGAAATGCATTATATGGAAAAATCATCACAATGGTGTATAAAGTGTATAGTGTAAAAAAGTCTCAAAGTCCAGTTTTTCATATTTAAGGGCCACTTTGTTACCTCTACTACTAATTTTGTAAAATACCGTAGCATAAGACATAAAAATGCTTCTTATCGTTTTATCTTGTAAATCGAGTTTTTCCTCATTAAAAATAGTAAATTCTAGTTAATGAACTATGATAAAACGGAAATCAAGTTTTTGCAAAATTTTTTTTTCTAAAGTCAAGGGTTACAAATGATTAAAAATAAAAGAATTTTGGCATAAATAGTTCATTTTAAAATTTCTTGTCATTTAAAAATAAAAACCATTTTCCATCTATATTTTTTATGTAAATGGTAAACCATTTCACACTTATTTTGAAAAA
The DNA here is from genome assembly GCA_035046665.1 of Euphysa ruthae. Taxonomy (NCBI): domain Eukaryota; kingdom Metazoa; phylum Cnidaria; class Hydrozoa; order Anthoathecata; family Corymorphidae; genus Euphysa; species Euphysa ruthae. Next base: position 7,175 of record JAUZNK010060088.1, read on the forward strand.
ATTTCAGGTGTTTTAACTTTTCCAGGGGTAAATTAACCAAAAGATAGCATTTTTTTTGCCTGAAAACTGTTTAGGCAAGCAAGAAGGCGCCACGAGAGCTGTGAGTTTTTTTACTTTGTGGGTAAAGTCATACTAGTCCCAGTGGAGGCACCATGGGCAGTTATGCCCCTTCCACACCTAAGTATAAACCCCCTCTCCTCCTGTACCATAAGTAAGTAGAGTATTTATTATGCCTATGACAAAGATAGATTTTAATTAAAAAAAAAAAAAAAAAAAAAAAATACATTAAAGGCACAGATAGGCACGAAAATTTTCTATTATTGTCATAACAGACAATTTTTATGCAATATTTCCAATATTATTTTGTCAACATTTCCAGACCTTGTCATGAGTAAATGCATAGGAGGGCTGTATTAAGCCCACGTAGATGACATTGTGTGGGCTGTCTGCCCTCCTTGCTCAAAGTTTATAGTAAACATTCTATTTTATTTGTACTTGAACTGTTGTTTTCACTACCACCAACGTTTATTTGGTATTTAGTATTAGCTGCAGTAAGAATAATTACGGAACACACTTGTTGCAAATACGAGTTTAACATCTTCATGCACTTTCTTTTTCTGTTTTCTGTATTTGTTCTTTTTTTTAAAAAATATTTGTTTGGTGGCCTGATAAAAAGATAAAAAGTTACAATAAGCGCTTATACATTTTATGAATATTATATTGCGATTAAACTGTTATTGCATACGATATGTTCTTGTTGATTTGAAATATTTAAGTTGATATTGTAAGCATAGTATTGGTTATATTTTTAAAGTTGTAAATAATTTAATAAATAAACTTGTGTCATTTTATTTGTTACCGTATTTTGTACTTTTTATTAATTTGTAATCAATTTTTAATTGTGTTATTATAAATATTGTTCAGCAAAAGCTGTTTGCACAGGCAATTTTTAGTCCACGTAAATGAATGCAGACGGGCGTAGTGGCAGGCACAGGTAATCGCTTGCCTCTCATGATAAGGCCTGTATTTCCCTTGTAATCCCTCAATAAACACAAGATAAAAAAAATAAACATGGAAAATTGAAAATAAAAGATAGCAGTTAATTCCTGTAGACACTTGGTCTACGAACCTTAAGAATTCTTTAATTTTATCCATGTTGTAGTCTTCTGGGTTCTTAACATTATTAGGTAGCGAGTTCCAAGTCGAGGGAGGGACCTTTCCATAACAGACAATTTTTGCCAATATAGCATCATATAGCATCATCGATGGAATGGCATTGGTCACAAAAATAAAATGCACTGGGACATCTTTTCAGCGAACTTACTGATGCATTATTTGATAATGCATCAATTCGCAGTATTGGATCATCCAGACTTGACATCTTCAATGCCTATCTTGATGACTTCATCAAGAATGTCGAAAGGCAAAGAAGATGTTCTAACATCCTATCGTTTAAAAAACTGTCAGAAACCAAATCCTTAGGCAATTTAGTGACAGTGGAAGTAAAAGGTTAAGTTCTTGGTTCTTGAATAGAAGAAGAAAACCATTGACAAAATATATATGTGAGATGGTAAATAAAAGAGCAATTAGTTGATAGTCTCGAACTGTTTGTATGTGAGATGTATCGATAAACTACATGTTCCAAAGCTGATATTCACAGGTTAGTTAGAATAACATTTAAGATGTGTTATTATTAAGTTTGTACATATGGTGAGATCAACAGCCTAATTGTTGTAAAAGTAGATCATATTGACAATTACGATATAAACATTCTAGTTTCGAAGACAAGAAAGCCATCTAAGCATTGATTGCTTTGTCGAGCCTACGATAAAATGTATCCGTAATTTATTATCTTTAAGTATTACATGTATTGTGAGAATGAAGGCAAAATTGATGCAGAGTGCCTAATATCTTGTTATAATAGCTTAAGACATAATAGATTAAAAAGGCAAAATATCAAGCAGCTGTTTGAAGATGAACATTGCAACAAGACCCACAAATTCTAATTCCTATTGGTTTTGGCTGGGAAAGATCTGATGATGGCCAAACCTAAATAAAACGGAATTCAGTTGGACCAGCTCTTGAAGAGATTCTCAAATTCCTTTCTTGCTTCAGGGACTGTAAAGCAACAACAAGTATCTGCATTCAGAATGACTTATGATGTTCAGATGCCTGCCATACATATGACTGCTCGAACCCAAACACGAACAATGAGGATTATTAAAATGATGACCCATTACTGATGAAAGTTCAAATGAAGAAAAATAAAAGCATTGTGTGTGTAGAATTGAGAAATAAATATTTTAATCAATCTCTTAAGTAATCAGTACAATAAAATCAATCTCTTAAGTAATCAGTACAATAAAATCAATCTCTTAAGTAATCAGTACAATAAAATCAATCTCTTAAATGATCAATACAGTATAATCAATCTATTAAGTGCTCAATACAAAAAAATCAATCTATTAAGTGATCAATACAATAAAATCAATCTATTAAATGATCAATACAATATAATCAATCTATTAAGTGCTCAATACAAAAAAAATCAATCTATTAAGTGATCAATGCAATAAAATCAATCTATTTAGGGATCAGTACAATAAAATCAATCTATTAAAGGATCAGTACAATAAAAAAAAAACTATTTTGCTTGACGTTGGGATTAAGATTTGAAGCAAATTCAGTTTCAGACCAAAGGCACTAGATTTTGTATATTTAACCTCATTGATGTAGTTCTTAAATCCTGGGTGTTAGCTAGAAATTTCGAATTGAGGAAATTAGGCCACAATTGGAAAATTTTCTTACCAGAGCAGGGGATTTGGGGGCCTTCAGAGCTCTGAAGGCCCCGAACAGGTTTTGGGGTGAAGCCAAGAATTTTTTTGAAATACAGCTCAAGAATAGCCTCAGATTATTATAAAATTATATAGGTTTGACATATTTATAAATGATAAAACAACTTGTATATTAATAATTAGATTAGTTTTTAATTCCCTGAGGCCTAAAATTTTTTTATATTTGAGTTGATCTTTTAAGTTTTTAAGCTTTTAAGTTTTTTTTCTAGCACCTGTTGTGCTTTAAAAAAGAACAGGTTTATCATTAATATGTTAAGAGATATTGATATTAAATCTTTTGCGTATTTTTGAAAATAAATAAATTATCATCTAGGTATTTTTATTTCATTTTGTTAAATAATAGTTATGCCCAAGTTATTGTTATAGTTCATATTATGTGCTGATAATTAAAAATGACGATAATCCTATTTTTTTTATTCTCATACTTTGGCTGTATTTTGTTATTATCATAATAATTCTAAGCAAAAATACGATGCGTGATAAGGTAGCCAAAAAATCTTAAAACTTTATCAATAACAAAACTACCTTAAGGGAAGAAACTTTGGCAGATCACTGAACCCGCCAAATTCAGTGCAATTTCGCGGAATTAATTAATTTGGCTGACCCAAAAAAATATTTAGCAGGAATTTATTTGGGCGGTTCACATAAAAATTCAAATTTGGTGAGAAAATTATTTTGGAGGAAGGCTGAATGATGAATTTGTTTGGGGAGGTGTATTTAGATAAAATAGAAAATATGTTGCTTAAATCAAACTTTTTTTTTTTTAGTTCGTATAGCAAATATGTACAAAAAACTATAAGGCTGTATAACAACACACGAATGATGTTTGCTATGATTTCATTTCATCATCAATTAAGAAATCGAATACTATCCTTTCGAAATCGACAGAAAGGAATAAAAAGTATTTCAATTTGGCGAGAAAAACAAAATCGCTGGAAAAAAATTTTGTCGATTGAAGAAAATTTCATTTTTGGTTGGATTTTGGCGGATTATAAGCGAATACCGCCAAATCCGCCAAATTTCTTCTCTTAAGGTATTTTTATCAAATGCACTGAAGCACATAAATAAAAAATTTACAACTTTATAAAATTTACATTGAGAGGAAACCAAAATACAGTTAACACCTCCACTATTTGGCACCTCACATTACTTTTTCTTTTCGTAGCAATTCCTTTTATTTCTCTGTGATATCAATTTTATTTATAGTTATAAATGGATGATCAATCTATTTTTAATTGAGAACATTCTATTTATATCAAGAAACATTCTTTTTTCTTATTTCATACAAACAAACGATTTTATCACAAAATAATGGAATCTCAAAGTTTGATATTTGCCTCGTTCGAATGTCTGGAATTCTGAAACTGTGAATTTCTATTGGCTCACCAAAAAAAAGCACGTTTTGCAGTCTCGAAAGTTCAACTTTCTTGACTTTACAAACGGATTGTTTTTTGATATGACTACACAACATTTTGCAATCAGTATGTTGCAATATTTATCAGTGCGCATGGTCATAAATAAAACTGCAAAATACTCAGAATGGAAATGAGCCTGAATACATTGCGTCTGATTTTTTTACTTTTAGTGAGCTTAAATTGGCTCTTTAATGGTCAATCGCTTTAAAAGGAAAAGGATAAAAACTTTAAAAAGCTGATGTCTTTGCAATATCTAATCAGAATTTTTTATTTAGACAGCAATCAGGAAATTGATTTTTATTTTGAATTGGGAAGAGTCCGACAAATGGATATTATTTTCTGAAGTTAACACCCTGCTGACCTAAGAATAAATATGTCTTTGTTCAAAAAACATGATTTACATTTTATCTTATATTTCTTACTCCTAGTATTAAACACTTTTAATAAGGTAAGCTTGATTTACAAGGTAAAATTATAACAAACATTTTTATGGTTTTATGCTTCAGGATTTTAATAGGATTAGTAGTAGGGTTAACAAATTTTTGCCCCAAAAATATAAAAAGATGGACTCCTTTCTAAAAGATGACTCTTTGACATACCATTCCTTAAACTAGATATATAGTGGGGATTGAAAAACTATATTAGCACTTGTCCCCTAGCCAGAGCCATTTTGACCACTCAGCTCACGGGCTATAACTCTATAACTAAGGTTATGTATGCTCTTAGAAGCTTCTATAGATAATTTTATTGAAGTATACAAACTCATCAAAAAAAATTTATTTTATTTTATCTAATATTTGAATTCAAAAGCATAGACTGAGGCACCAGTTCGATTGAATTATAAAGATTCAACAATACATTACGAAAACAATATAATGCAATAATGTTAATTTTTTTATAGGAAAAAAAATTAAGGCCATGAATAACACACTAAAATACTTTGCATTTGTACCGTAACACAAAACTATGTTAAAAAATACATATATATATATATATATATAAACGTCTTACTTTTGAGGGCTCATTAACAATCTTTGGACAGGCATCAATAATTTGCTCCATTACTTTTAAACGATTAAATGAATTTTGCAGACCAATTGCAGCAGTCAACAAATTATCTCCCTGTAATATATATATACACTGTAACTCAGTTAATATTATTTTAAAAGGTCTATTCTCATGAAAAGGTCCTCATATGTTTGAACCTTTCAACATGGGAAAAACTAAAACACCTTATTTATATTTTTCAAAAAAATAACAGGAGTTGCAACAACAGAAAAATATCCTTTGAGTGTTAAGCTTAAGCTTAAGTTTTTATAACCGATTTTTTTGGACCCAGAAAAATGAATAATGATAAATTATCTTATTATTATATTATTTATAGTATTATAAATTATTTATAGTGTAAATATTTATATAGTACAAATTATTTATAGTATAAATGATTTATATTATAGTATAAATATTAATTATATTAATCATATGAAATTGAAGCTAAACAAAGATAAAGATATTATCTATATAAGAGTAAAAAACTGGATGAGTCTATTAATAGAAAAAGAAAAATACAGAAAAGAAAAACTAAAATACATGGTCACAGCTTTCAGCTTTGACAAAATGACATTGACAATTTTTAAATCTAAGTTCACATTTCTATGAAAACTGATTGCGTATTTTAGGGTTTTCTTTAGGGATTACTACAAGAAATTCTCCGGCTTCCCTTATTAATAGACAAGAAACTTTCCTGTATGACCAGTTTCTGCATTAATTTGATTTTAATTTAGCTATAATAAAATGTAAAACATCTGCTAGAGGCAAATGTTAGTTTATACAGGGTTTATTTTAAGCCAGTGTTAAAAATAAAGTGATCACAAATGGTTTTGAAATCCATGTCAAACCAAAGTTTGATAGTCGAACCAGGTCAAAGTTTTTTGAGATTAGTACATAAACAGCATCTATATTTACAGCCAATTTTTCATCCAAATCAAAACAAAAAAAAAAAAAAAAATAGGATATGGAAGTACTATATTGAAAACAATACTATTTAAAAGCTTCTTGGTTGAGTTTAACTTCAAACGGTTAAAATAAATGAACTACATTTTGCTTTCAGCAAGAGATTAGAGAATGAATTGGATACAGTAAATTGGCTGAATGTATGTAATCAATTTAAACAATGTCTCAGTGTGGCCATCGAATTTCATTTCCAAGTTGTTTCTTCTATTATTTAACCATTTTTAGTAGCACAATATTCCTTAATAAAAGCAAGTATCTATCAATTTTTATCTGAAATAAAAGATCAAGGAACAACCTTAATAAATTCATCAACTGAAACTTTTGGATAAGAAACAGAAAATTTTTTTTCAACTACAGCAATGTTTCTCTAAAAATTAACAAAATCAGCCTAACAACCAGTTTATTTTAATAGTTGCACAAGAAAGAAGTTCTCATCAGTAATCCAGTATTTCTTTTGTTTATATACATATTTATCATTGAAATATAAAAATACTTATAACAGGGATAATTATTTTCTTGTAAAAGGATTTCATAGCGTGATATCTGTAGCCGTAGATTGAAAAACTTACTTGAGCTGAGCATTCATAAAAAGAAACAGAAATATTGTAGAACCCTGAATGTTAATTATAACAATTTGATGATTGCAATGAGTCATAACATAATGCTTTCTTGTCAACCTTAAAAAAAATCCTTAGTAATTTCTTTAAACATTTGACAGCTTAAAAGAAAACACGTTATTCAAACTTGTCACAGTTTATGAGTATTTGTTGTTAAAGAAACTCATTAGTAAAATTAGTTTAAGAAAACCAATAAAAATTATGCGATAAAATTTAACTGCTTTGCTAATCAGTCACAAAATGAATTCACAGAAATTAAATTACGTTACTCCACTATACATCTAAAAAATTCGCGTAAAATCAATTACATCGTTTTTGTCTTATTATAGATTATTATGAGTAGAGTAAACACTGCTTTAAATAAAACCTGCTCTGTTCCTGTTTCAAAGGTTTACTAAAATTTTTAACGTTCTTTTATTTTATGGGAAATAAATGAAAAAATTTGATATGAGAATTTAAAATTTAATTTAATTGTGATCATAAATATTCCTGAAATGTAAGCAACCTATACTCTACGTATTATAAACTATTAAATAAATACAAATCAATTTGATTGTCTCATAGTAAGAATCGAACCCCTGACTTCTGGTTTGAAAACCAGTACTCTAACCACTGATCTACAACCACCAACAAAAGAATTGATTTATATTATGTATTTAGAATTTCAGAGGTATCCATCTCTGCTGCTATGGGTGTATAGAAATCCATATATAACAACATCGTAATAATGGGATGGGTGAGCGCGTAATGTTTATGAAATATAAGCACCCTATATTCTACGTATTATAATGACTGTATCTCTTGCTAAATTAACAATAAACTATAGTTTATTTAGAGAGAAATAAGATCATTATAATACATATAAATATTCCTCCTACTAAAAACCTAAGAATAGCATTCAGAAATTCTGACACCACATTC
>JAUZNK010060099.1:0-14994 GCA_035046665.1 Euphysa ruthae
ATTGGTATTTCAGTACAATGTAAACTAGTTTCGAACTTGAAATTTTTCTCTGCTTTGTTTTGTAGCTTTTGAATCAAATTAGAATAAGGTAAAAAATTGGAAATCTTAGCTCTTAATTCCTCCTTTGAACCAGACACTCCTACTCCTAAGTTGGATAACCATTCAGCACAAGCACGTTTTGAAGATGCAGAAAGACTGATAGAAGTAATTGATTGTGATTCTTCATTCAATTTAGGCAATGTGATATATAAAAAAATTTGTTTTATCTCCGCCTCAGTGCAAAACTATAAAATATTATATTTACATAATATAAAATTTGTCCCTAAAGCGTAAACATTAGAACCCAGGCTCCACTTTATGAAAGTCTGTAATATCAATGATTTATGAGGACAAGTTAAATGAATGATAGTAATTAAATGAATGATAGTAATTAAATGGATGATAGTAATTAAAATAGTTGCATAATTTTTATTAAATATCAATCACTTGTAACTCAACCTTTTTATATGCGTCAGCCTTTGTGTAAAGTTTTTAGATTTTAGATTTTCGTTTTATTTTTTGCGTTAAGAATTCTCCTCATTATATTATAGGAACCTGCGAATAGGGTATTTTAATCAACATCATGTTGATTCATTATGTATGAACCAATCAAGTTTGGCGTTGTTTAAGGAGAGGTGGCCAGGTAGGATTTATTTTAAAAAGAATTCATTTGTTGTTTCTAGATAGTAATAACAATAATCTGTCATGCTATCAACCGTTGTTTTCGAGAAATTGACTTCAATACTTATTTAGTTATTCATTGACTTCAAAACTGATATATTTGTTTATTTACCAAATTTAAGGAAAATTTAACATTGCTTATTTATTTCTTTTAAATACAAAAAATGGTAGGTGTTGGTGTGATGGGTATCGAAAAATTTTATTTATTTCCAACAAGCGTAGATTCAATGGCTGGGAGACTGGACTGATCCCAACTTAATAAACTTCTCTCTAAAATTTTCGTATTGTATAGTCCATCAAAACTACTAAGTCTCATGAAATTTTCCTGTTGTATGGTCCATAAAAACTACTAAATTTCATGAAATTTTCCTGTTGTATAGTCCATAAAAACTGCTAAGCCTCATGAAATTTTTTGAAATTGTGCATGATGTTAAGTGATTCTCGAGCAGTCGTATGGATAATATTGTATTCGCTAATTTCTTAAAAACAGTAGATGTTAATTTTCTTCAACACTTGATGACTTCTCAGTTTTGATATATTTGCAATCAATTGATACACTTATTTTGAATTTAGAAACCTCTCTGCATAATAAAATTTGGCTTGTACTGGTGCGTTACTAATAACACAAACAAATAATAACTTATTTATTAACCTCATCTTTTCCATCTCAGGTAAATTAGACGTTGAATATCGCAGTCATTTGGGAAGATATGGAGTAACAGGTGACTTAGCAATGAGACCGATCTCTAGTCTGTCTGGTGGCCAGAAAAGTCGCGTAGCATTTGCTGTTATGACGTATACTGAGTAAGCTTTCATGTCTCATATTCATAAGAACATTTTTCTTTGAGTATTTTCAGCTTTACCTGGTAAATTTGTCTTAGCTATCTTCGTGTGCCGGGTAAGTTTTAAGATTTTATCTTACCCAGGTTACCTGAAAAATGTAAAACTCGATCAGACATTTTTCGATTTTTTTCAATTGTAAAATTCTCTCTGTTTTCGTATTTTGGTGATTTTGAGAATTTTATGCAATGCTAAATTTTTAAAATTCTCTATAATGTTTAAAATTGTTTTTTTTTTTTTTTTTTATTACATGTCGGCCAATTTTAGCTTTTTTTAAGTAATGGTTTTAAATATTATCTGCATGTTAGTTGCTAAAATGGTTTTCTGTTTCAGATGTTTTTTATTTTTTGAAAATTCTTTTAGGTGATGTGAGACTCATGTTATAATCGTAGCTATATAAATATATATGTTTCAAAACAATAAATTTTTATGTCTTAAGAAACATGGACGACCTTTAAATTAAAAAAAAAAATTCAGGTAAAGCAAAGTTTATTGATAATTTAAGTGATGTTTTTTTCTTGCTTCCAGGCCAAACTTTTTCATTCTCGACGAGCCTACAAACCATTTAGACATTGAAACAGTGGAGGCTCTTGGAAATGCTTTAAACAAATTTAACGGTGGACTTATTTTGGTTTCACATAATGAACAATTAATTCAAATGGTTGCCAAGGAAACGTGGTTATGTGGCGATCAAACCGTGACGAGGATAGAAGGGGGATTTCCAGCCTATAAGAAAGCATTAGAAGAGGAATTTCGAAGAATTAATGCCCATTAAGAATATTTAAAATAAATTAAAATAAATATTTTATTCTATTCTTTATTATTTACTCCTTCTTATTTTTTTTAAATCAAAAACGTCCTTTTTAATGCATTCCTAATTATTAAAAATAAATACTTTCTTCGGTTTTAATTTAGGTATTTTTAATTCTGTTTAAACGAATAGCCGTACATACTTCTATCCTTCTGTCTAGTTTTTCATAGTGGCTGTTCATAACTTTTTGAATATACAACATAAAAGGTCTATTTCAAAAGTGAATATCATGTATTTTTCAAAATTTAAAAATATTAATACCTTGTTCCACAAAATTCCAAAAATTTAGTTTAACAAAATAGTCCAAAAAGAGAACCTTGCATTTTATCCTGCAGAAATTTTGGTTTGGGTGAATGGGATGATTACAAATAATTTAAGCGATGGCCCCTTTACCCCGGAAAAATTTTTTTTGGAAAAGAAATTTTATATTTTTTACTTTGGTCTTAAAATCTGGCGGAAAAGAGTTAGAATGGATAAAAGAGTTTATAAATCAATAGAACTGCTATCCAGTCTCGCATCAAGAACAGAAATCAGTGCACGATAGTTGGTTTTTTGTAATGTTGAACATCGACTCGTACCTAAAAGCAATGCAGAAGAAAGAAAAACAAGTTGATCTAGTGTTTGTCCGTTTCGATAAATTCCGTCAAAATTGATAAACATGTAATTTATAATTGTGATAACGCTGCACACCTTTAAGCGTAGTTCTCACCTGGCGCTAATAATCGACAATAGCTATAATAAATGAACGATGTAGAGCGATAGAAAATCAGTTATAGTACAGAATTGATTCTCACTTACAAACAAAATTTAATTTTTAAATTATTTTTGAGTATGAATCGTAGAGGAAGGTTGATTTTGTTGCTTTTAACACGTTTAAGTGAAAATTAAGATGACAACATGAGTAAGCATTAAGATAACAAAAAAAACAAATCGTGGCAAGGATAGGTACAAAAATTGTCTTTTATAACAATATTTCCAATGTGTTCCCGTTATACATCACACACAAAACATAGCGGAGTTCGCACAGTGGTAGGACGTTTGCTTACAGAGCTAAAGGTTACGAATTCGACTCCCACCTCTGGTGGAAATTTATTACCATTTGTGCAAAACTCATTGCGTATTCCAACGCTAGCTCAAAATGGTCGGGCTGTTTGGTTGAGCGAATTTCGTAGGCACAAATGGGTGTTCTAAGTACTCCACGTACCTACACGTGGGCCTATCTGGAAATATTGTCTCGGCAATTTGTTGGTTCCCCACGATGAATATAACAACTATCACTATCAGAAATTGATTCAGCCGAAGCATAGTAAAAAAAAAAAATGTAAAAAATATAAAAGAGAATTTTTTACAGAAATATAGTATATATTTATTAGGTCTGCGAACTACATCCAGAAAGGTAAGAAATGTTTCCTTTATCTTATGTTTAAAAACTTTATAGTTAGTAGTTGATTTTGTTTCATTAGAAAACCTGCTACATATAAAGGGACATTTTCCTACGGCAAATAATCCAATGTCGGGAAAAAAGTATGCCAACCTGATTGCAAAACTACGAGCTCTGGGTAGAGAATACTTTTCTTATAATATTTTCGTACGAGTCCAGATAATTCGATCATTTATTAGAACTAGAAAAACTAAAATTGAAAAACAAGACACAAAGATTCCACAAAGTCATTTCTGCCAATGAAAGATTAGCACTTACATTCAAATTCTTGGCTACGGGCGATGCGCAACAATCGATAAGTTATTCTTTTCGAATTGGAACAAGTACTGTCAGCAATATTATATCAGAAACTTGTGAAGGCATATATTTGGCGTTGAAAGATCGTTACATGTGTCCACCGAATACTGAGGACCATTGGTTAAATATGGAACGTTTCACACGTTATTGGAATCATTGATGGAAAACATATTAGGATTCAATGCCAGTAGGGATTTGGGATATTTTATTATAATCATAAAGGCTTTTAAAATATAGTTTTGATAGCAATCTGTACTGTGCCTTACTGCTTTACTTTATTTGACTTGGGGCTTTATTCATCGATTGAAATCTGCATTTACCAAGTGCTACTTAAATTAAAAAGCTGTGCATTTGATCCACTTCCATACTATTTACTTGGTGACGTAATATTCTCATTAAAAGTTTGCTCTATGAAGCCATTTCCAGGTAACGGTGCAACAGAAAAGCAGAAAGTTTAAAATTATCGGCATTCACGAACACGTAGATTAATCGAAAACGCTTTTGTTATAATGGTTGCAAGATGGTGGGTTTTACTGAAACCTATAAGATCTACGTTTGTGAATGATCAAAAGTATGTTTTAGCTTGCATGGCATTACATAACTGCAAACAAGTACGGTATCGTATTGTAACAGCAGGTTGGTAAATTCTGAGGATAATGGTGGCAATATTACACCTGGTGGTTGGAGGTCTTCTGTTGAAAACGAAACTAAATCAATAATATCGGAGGTTTAAGAAACAAACACGATCCCATCGTTATACGCGCTGCTTTGGCTGATTACATGCGTTGAGAAGAGGGACAGTTATCGTAGCAATTGGAATATGGAGGTAAGATAGCTCAAAATAATGGACAATTGTAATTTATAAATATCTTCTCATAATTATCATAATTATCATAATTGTATATCTTATGTTAAAAACATTTAAAATATATAGTTTTACATATTTAGAAAATCTTTACTAAAAACGTCTCCGATGTTTGTAAAATATCTGTGTATGACATATGGCTTGATGAAAACCTATTTGGACTTAAAAAAAACCTGTTAGATTATTAACCTCAGTTGGTTGTGAGTGAGTATAAAGTTAAAAATCAATGGCGTCCATTTGATAACGAAATATTATGTTTTGAATCTCAGTTTTAGCCATGTATTTTCTTCTTGGGTCCAGTTGTTTGAGTTCAATTCCAATTGTCTCACCAAATAATTCATCGGCGTCTTTTTCCTTAAAACCAGCTTCGTTTTGAGAAAGGTCTTTCATCAGAAGTTCTAAATTATCAATATTACTTTTCGATTTTTTTTTTTTTTTTCAGTTGCTTTCGAACAGGGATGTCAAGTAATCGTTTTTACTATTTCTTGGTAACCTTTGGTGCAAGTTTTTCTACAGTGTCAATTTCACCATCTTCAGATTCAAAATTATCCTGGTTATCACAGTCATCTTCATCTTCCCTCTTGTTTAATGGATTAATTTCAGCTTACTCGGTATCTATATCAGACATATCGACTAGATATTCTTCAAGCCAAAATAAAAATTTATACTCTTTGTAAGTTGATCTTATCAGATTGATTAACTTTTTGGCATGTTTCTTTTGGTTTTGTTTTTTGTTTTTTTTTTTTGAAAATCTTTTCTTTAGATTATCGAACACTACTCTATCCCCTGAAAAAAACATCCAGGATATACAATAGATAAAAGGTTTTTTTTTCATATTCTTACAGGTTTTTGTTTTTATAATGGTACGAACTTTATGGAAAAATACAATTTGGTCCATTTTATCTTTGTTAAGATGTATATTATAAGATGTGCTGGTGTTGTAGAGCGAAAAGCTGTTAAATGCAATTGTTTTAAATAAAATCTAAAAGTTTTTGGAAAAAATAATATTATTACTCACCAATTTCAATAAAATCCAGTGACTCTGTAACTCCCTCCCAAGCGTTTCTATTCACGCTGGATACTTCCTTACAGCTTCTGTCAGCACTCCATCTTCCGCTAAACATTTTTACATAGTATGTAAATCATTTACATAGATTAAAAAGCCGTATTACGGCATCTACCAAAGTATCAGCAGTAAAGTTTGCTTACAACACAATTTCCTTTTATCTCAAAAATATCTAGGTAAATTATTTGCAAAAAGGAATAGTCAGCTAAATAAGATTTCAGGCCGCTTTTAAGGCCAACAAATCTATCTTTTGAAGTTAATGTTCAAGATAAAAAACGTATCGGACTTTTGGGAAACCAAATAAAAGAAACAGAAACTGATCAAAAAATTTTAGAAATTCTAAAAGAACGAAAACAAAAAAAAAACAGCATGTGAGTTTAATAATCTTGTAATCGAAGGTATACACATAAGTATCGAGGAAAACAGTTGCATAAATTCATTGCGACGAAATCCTTTTAACGTGTAAGCTATTTAAGAATAAAACTGTGTATGCTCTAGTCGATATAGATAATGATATGTCAGAGAGTATGCCTCAAAGTTATGCAACTTTAGAGGCTGAAATCACAGAACCAAACGGAACCAAATCAAACCAACTCCTAGTGAAACTTTTGTTGACGTAATAACGCCCAAGGAAGAAATCATTAAAATTTTAAAGCAAAGAAGTGAGTTCATGAAATAAGAAAAAAAGATATCAAAAACCGCTGTACGATAAAATCAATCATGTGTAAAATGTAAACAGGATCAACATTTATTCAGCCCGCCTTGAAATCCAAACATCCTGAAAATTCCAACTTTTCAACAACAAATCAAATTATTAGCCAGACAACACCACCGAAAAGCCAGACAACACCACCGAAAAGCCAGACAACACCACCGAAAAGCCAGACAACACCACCGAAAAGAAAAATAGTATAATTTTCTCTTGATGTATTGGCACACGACGAGTAAAGCTTTGACGATTCAATTCAATTCGTGTTTAAACGATAGTTTTTTGTCATTTCAATTCATTTCCTAGCGCTGTTTCTTATGCACCTAATTCCTATGTCCAACCGACAAGAATTTTCACATCATATTGCATTAATTCTCTGCAGAACGAAAAACCTGTCACCTCCCCATCTTGAAAATCCTCTTCTCCCTCTTACTGATATTTTTATTGTAAATAAAATAACATATATTAGATTGGAAAACAAAGATAGTGGTGTGTGAAAGGTCGTGATATCTGGAATTGTGCCAAGAAAGTACACCTGATATTGAATTAATATATTAATAATATAATTAATAATAATATTATAATATTTATTAAGAATCAATATAAATAGTATTCTGGCAAATTTGCGTATGGAAAAAGGTTTTGTTTTTGTGAATAATTCAAAAAAAAAAAAAAAAAAAACGGTTGTGAAAAGATGATTTGTATTTCAACGATAATGGATTAAAACTTAATTTACACTGTGAATAATGCTATAACTACCTTTAAATTAAGTTAAATTAAACCTTTAAATTCTCTTTTATATGATCATGCTCCACCGGCGAAAACATACCGAATAAAAAGAAGTTGTTGTTGATTAGAAAAAAAATTTTTATTTTTAAAATGTTGCAAATACTCCAGGAGCGCTAGGATCTATCGAGCTCTATTTGGTTTGACTTCAAAATCTGATTATACTACGTTTGGAAAAAAAAAACTTGGAACCATGTTTCAAAAGGCGGTCCTCAATATGGGTTCAAAGGTCAAAAAAATTAGAATTTCGTTATATAGTAATATTTTAACACAATTTATTTTTACAAATTTGTCCTAAAAAATTAAGTAAACATTTGAAAACTGTTTTGGTATAATGTTAAGTAGTTTCGTTGTAAATAAACGAATCTCATTAATACCTTTTTCAAAACTCGGATTGCAGCAATAACATCTAGAAAATAAGTATGAAATGTTCCGTTTCCTGGAAGCTTCTTCATATCGACAACTTGTAAATCTTTCAAATCAACCTCAAATAATTTTTCACTGTTTTTCTCATGGAACCATCATGGTGGCTTAAATGAAACTGGTGATAACGGATAAGTCAAAACTCTTTAAGATTTATAGGAACTTTGTTTTTGTTAGACAATGATACAAGCTTTCCGAGTATATCTCGTTGGTATATTATTTCGTCCTGTTTGATATCTTTCTCAACAACAATTTCCACTTGCATAGTATCAAACCCAGTTATTTTTTCCTTTTAATGGTTGAAAAAAATGTCTCCTTCGGTTGAAAAGATTGAATGACTCTTTCTTGGAATTTAGCTTTCAACTTTTCACCCGATGCTTCAATATTTAAAATACTATCGGTGACAGTTTTATAAACAGGTAAACCGGATACAAGGTTATACAATAAATTTTTCTCAGCTGTTTCATCGAATGGGTTGATAAATTGATCCGCTATTATAGTAACTACTGTTTCAACGCTGTTGTTTTCAATTTTTTAATTTCGCGGGGTTCAATTACCTTATTCGTTCGCATCATGCATTTCAAAGTGTTTGATACGTCTTTTAATACATCTATAAACTTACTTTGATTTGGTCTACTCAACGCCCATTTTATATGGTCTACTCAACACCCATTTGATATGGTCTACTCAACACCCATTTGATATGGTGTACTCAACAGCCATTTGGTATGGTCTACTCAACACCCATTTGGTATGGTCTACTCAATACCCATTTGGTATGGTCTACTCAACACCCATTTGGTGTGGTCTACTCAACACCCATTTGATATGGTCTACTCGATACCCATTTGATATGGTCTACTCAATACCCATTTGGTATGGTCTACTCAACACCCATTTGATATGGTCTACTCAACACCCATTTGGTATGGTCTACTTAACACCCGTTTGGTATGGTTTACTCAACACCCTTTTGGTATGGTCTACTCAACACCCATTTGATGTGTCTACTCAACACCCATTTGGTGGGAGTTTCTGGAGAGCACGCAGATTTGATGATACCATCGGATGTTTAAGTTTGACGATACTACCGGATGTTTAAGATTGATGATACCACCGAATGTTTTAGCACATTTCATGTAGGTTTTTTCTCCGGCTAAATCAACTAATTGCCTAATGGCAATATTATTGTGCGAACAGAGGTTCCACATTGCTCTATCTCTTCACTTGCCTTAGAATGGGTTTCATCGAGATGCTCTAGCTGGTTGCCATATCGTGCACAATGAATCTTATTGTATACGAAGAAATACGGAGTTATTGCTTTCCAGGTAGAAAGTTGCAAATAAAAATTATATTGACTGATAAAATATGAAAATGGCGAATCTGCGAATATTCACGTAAATTGCCCAATATTACCAATTATACATGCATATAAACATATAATGTTTCTCCCTTTTCTAACTGATTCAGCATTTAGGTAGCATCGTTTTCCAATGAAGATTCAGATGTTTGAACATCTCTTGAGGAAAGGTAATAACATTGAGCAACAAACAATCCTTCTATGAACCTCTTCAAATGCATGATGTATTATCAAGCACCGATGATAATGTTTACGACTACGAACACCGATTATACTTCCTGAACTGCATAGTCCAGCTTGAAAAATAATTTCCTCGAAACCACTTTTCTTAAAAAATTGGTCAAGTACTGGAAAACATGTTATCGTGGTATGGAAATCTCCAGGATGTATTAAAATATTAGTCCGTATTTGGGGATTGTTCCAGATTACATGAAATACCTTCATTGGGGCTCTTACATCTATCGCAATAAAAACGTATTTCATGCTGCTCTGTTGTTTCAGCTCACGTGTTCTATAGAAAACCTCAATAATGGTACCATAAGTTGTTACTGCCTCTTGTATTGGCGGTAGTCACGTTAATATAGTTGCTTCAGATTGCTCTACTTGGAATAATTTTGCTGTCCAACCTGCAAAACGAGGATGGGATTGATTATCACGGCTGATATATCGCGTAATTTTCCAAGTTGAAAGTAATTTGTTGGCATCGTAATCATTTTTAACAACACATTCAGCTATTGTGTTATCAAAAACAGCAGGACTGGTTTGATTGACATGACTGGAAGTTGTTCATCATCATTATTTAGCAGAATTGATCGTTTTTTACACTTTGCTACAGATATAACATTGTCCTAAAATCCTAAAATATCACTCATGTTTGTCCATCTGTCAAAAACAGCAGGACTGGTTTGATTGACATGACTGAAAGTTGTTCATCATCATTATTTAGCAGAATTGATCGTTTTTTAGACTTTGCTACAGATATAACATTGTCATGAACCCTTGTAGAATTGGTATTCTCTTGAAATACAATACCTGGTGTATTATGAATCAAACCACCTCCAATATCTGTGTCAATATTTCTGTCGAAGTTGTCCAACCAAGATATGGTAGGTACCTACAAACGAAAATAATGTAGCGAGCAATAGATGAAGTTGAAATAGAATTAAATATGACAATGGTAAAAAATCTCCGTTCATTATGTTTGTCTGGTTTATTGATTGAATAAATTACAACCTACAAGTATGCTATATAAATAACTGTGATACAGTAACCTGCAGAATGAGCCAATCTTTAAGTTTCTCGACAACTTAAAGGATTTTCCATAGAGTATATCCACATTGATGGGAAGGAGTCTAAAAGTTGGTGTTTTAATGCGTACATACTCTATCCAAGGTCCCTTGTCAGTCTTGAATATACATAGATTCCACCATACATATCTTTGTCCTGTAATAAGACGGTTGAATTGGTAATTCCATGGATTATTTCTGTAAATACTGAGAAAACTCCGCTTGTGCTGTCTCAATTTCACATACTCTCTCATAAGTTATACCATGTCGTAATCTGTTCAGGATCCCAATCGGTATCTTCATTCTTGTCACGTTGTATAGACCGAGCCCAACTGTTGCTTGTTTGAATGCAAGGAACTTTCTATCAGAAAATGTATCAGAAAATGAGATCGCTGTAAAAATGATTCTATATGCCTCTCTTTCTTTTCGCTTTTACGTTTTTTTCCAAGGAGTTTTTCTTTAAAAAATCTTTTAAAGAGTTCACGAGCTTTTCTACTGTCTGAAGATAAAAATTCAACAGTGGGTGGCCATGGTAGGTCATTTTCTGAATTTATGGTGTCCTTTACATGCTAACAAATTAATTCTGCGGCTTTTTTAACATATGCTTTTTCCAAAAGTTCAAGGGAGTCACTTATTATAGATTTGTCCAAGCATTTTCTACTTATAACTGACTCGTAACTATGGTATTCCGGAGATATAAACAAAAGTGCCTCCCCATAGTTTGTCTTGTTTTTAAAAAAATATCTATTTTGCCTAAAACCAATTCCAATTCCATAAAATTTCTGTTCAATAATGGTTTCCTGATCTATTGCGGGACTAACTTTTTCAAAATTCCCTTTATCATATACAGTCTTTTTGTTAGTATTTTCACGGTTTTTTTTTTTGTATATGGGTATTCTCTATAACAACATTCATGTTTCTTAAATTTTTGATTTTAACTAATTAAATTTTGATATTGTAACTTCTTATAATATTTTTTACCTCATATAACATTACCCACAAGAACAACATCGAGATTTAGAATATTTATTGATAACATTTTTTCTAACTGTTTTGACGAGGGAATTGTTTCAAGTAATACAACATCTTCTATATTTGACCAGCCTCCACAGTTTTTTATTTACCCTGGTCTAAATAAAAACTTTGTACCTCACAACCAAGATGTATTTAAAAGGAGAATGAATAATTTGAACGACGAATTTTTAAACGCGATATTTTAGACATCTTAGATAAACGCGCGCTATTTGAAAAGTTGGGTATAAAAGTTTTCAGCGCAGGTTTAAACCGCGGGTGACAAACAAAGATTTAAACCGTGGGTAACAAACGGAAAATTGACGTCCATTAAAAAAAATGTCATGTTTTTTAAGTATAATAAATATTTGAGATTAAAAAACCCTGACAATAAAATCGACTACAAAAATAAATTTAATATTAATAGGAATACGATTATTAAATTAATTTAAAAATCCAAAGAATTTCACTATATGAAATATTTTTCCGATAACTCAAAAAATATGCGCAAAGTGTGAAGTGGTATTAAAAATACTATTAACCTTAAAAGTAAAACAGACTCCATGCCCAGTTGTATTTCTGAGAACGGAAACCTTATTCAATTTTAATCTCTGAAGAATTTAACAAGTTTTTTACTACCATAGGCAAAACAACAACGTCTAACATACATTTCCCTCATAATAATTTGACTAAATACCTTAAAAATCGTTAACAAACTGTTTATCATCCCCAATTAATTCTGTTGAACGAACTTCGTTGATTAAAAGTCTTAAAACTGTTAAAGCTTTCGGTCATTACCGTATTCCTTTAATAATTCTTAAAGCGTTTGCTGAAGAATTTTCTGTAATTTTATGTTATTTATTTAACATATCCTTTTTAAACGGTCTCTTCCCCGATATCTTAAAATTTTCGTCCGTAATTCCTCTTTTTAAAAAAGGTTATAAATAAAATTTTTTAAATTATCGACCAATTTCTTTACTATCTAATATAAGTAAGTTACTTGAAAAACTCATGTTCTCGGCTATATAGTTTTTTAACAATGTATGAAATACAGTTTGGTTTTCGAGCTAAGTACTCAACAAACCATGCTCTAGTTAGTATAACTGAACAAATTTGCTAGGCTGTCGATAGTGGGCATTATGCTTGTGGAGTATTTATGGATCTTAAAAAAGCTATTGACACCGCGGACCATAATCTTTTGGTTGCGAAACTAAATAGCTGTGGTTCTGGTAGTGATGCTAGTGATTGGTTTAAATCATTTTTTTCAAACCGTAAGCAGTATGTCTCTATTAAAGTTTCGAGTTTTCTCGTCCTTATGTTAGCTGTGGTATTTCTCAAGGTTTTGTTCTAGGTCCACTGTTATTTTTAGTTTACATAAACGATTTTGTTTTTTTGAATGAAACATTCAATTGTAAATCACTTTGCTGATGATACTAATATTCTATGTATTAATAAATCAATTACAACACTAAATAAAAAAATTAATTACGACTTAAAACGATTAGTCGATTGATTAGATGCAAACTTAATATCATTAAACGTGGATAAAACTGAGCTTATACTATTTAAATCTCCATGTAAACAATCTAGGTTTGAAATAAAAATTAAACTGAATGGTAAACGATTGACTCCATCGCCATGTTTTAAATACTTTGGTTGTTTAATTAACGAAAGCTTAAGCTGGAAGTTCCATGTAGAGGAACTGTGCAAAAAAACTTCGCCGATCTAACAGCAAAGTTCGTCATTAAAACGACTATACACTCTTTATATTTTTCATTATTTTCCTCTCATTTATGTTTTTTTGCCAAATCTGGGGTCAGCAGGAAAGTCTCGTCAATAAATTGTTTGCTATTCAACGTTGTTCTCACAGAATAATAACATTTCTTCCATTTAGATCTAATGCTTCTGAAGCTTTTACTAAACTTGCAACATTCATAACTATCCAACCTGAAATGCTGTGAAAAGTAACCTCAGTTTACCTAAGTTTTGCAGCATTCGTTACGGTAAATATTCAATTAAGTACCAGTGTGTGACTGAATTGAACCGGTCATTGGGAATTATCATGTTTTTTTTCAACAAGCTATACCGAAACAGATACCATATTTCATCTTAGCTGTTTTCAGTTCTCTTGTTTGTTAAAGAAATTATTTAATAATAATGTTGTGTAGTTCTATTAAAAAACCTTGCCACATTTAGTAATGTTTGTTTCAGGTTTATCTCATTGCAATTTCGCTCCCTTTGCTTAACGTCATGTTCGAATCAGCAAAACTAGTAAGACTGATTTGCACTTTAAACATAACGTTTTGCATTTGAAGGTGTCACCCTTTTGATCAGTTGTTGAGTGACTCCTGCTAGTACACAATCAATTAATTATATTATTGCTGTTAGTTGAACAGATTTTTATCTAATGAATAAATTATTACTTACTCACTTTACTTTCTTACTTAATTCCATAAATCCAAGCATCGTATAATTGTTTTTTTGTGCTGCTGTTTTATTCAATGCCGTTGCAGATTCCTTTGTCACTGTTTTACTTTATGTTTGTTCTCTTTTATTTAATGTTTTCCATTTCTTTTTAAAAAATGAACA
This sequence comes from Euphysa ruthae, assembly GCA_035046665.1. Classification (NCBI taxonomy): domain Eukaryota; kingdom Metazoa; phylum Cnidaria; class Hydrozoa; order Anthoathecata; family Corymorphidae; genus Euphysa; species Euphysa ruthae. Next base: position 14,205 of record JAUZNK010060099.1, read on the forward strand.
ATATTCAGGGAAAAGTACATTATTTTCTTTCAATTCTGGATTTTTGCCTTTGTCATCGGATAATCGGGACGACTAATGATTATTCTCTTGCTCATTATTCTGTGCATTTTTTTGTTTTTAAAGTGCTTTAGCAAATATAAAAATTTGGTAACATCCTCTGCGATAGTCCTAGCTTGAATTTGCTAGGGATCTTATCACATTGAAATAAGTGTAAGCTTTCGCCGCCTCAATTATAACATATTTTTTTGTTCTTTTCACATGTACTGTAACTTCGTTAATTGAGATCAACTAAATTTTTCTCGTTTGTAACATCACCGCAATGAATGAAGCAACTCATGTTTTGACCAGTATAGTTATTATTTTCTACATTTTTTTTATCTAAAAAATTATTTAACATGAACATGCATCCAATAATACTGAAAAAACTTTCAAACATATTTCACCTTTTGAAAAACTTGTATGCCTCAGACGTTATAAAATTAGGTTATATTTCAAAACAAAACGACACCTGGGGGAAATAGCTGACAAATTCCAACGGAAATTTTCCGTATTTCATCGAGATCCTGATTCTACAATTTTCAAACTATATGAAAATCATAATGGCGCTTGTTCCCTCCATTTTCGCTATTACCCAGTAGTTCCCTGTCTAATTGGCAGAGTACGGAATTGGAATAACTTAAATCAAGTTTGGCCGATAAATAGAATCGACCCGCTTTCTTCAACTTGGAAAACTGTTTGCCACGTTGTGAACTTAACGATGTCTCCAATTGGACCAAAACAATAACAAATA
>JAUZNK010060121.1:0-14994 GCA_035046665.1 Euphysa ruthae
ATTAGTGATTTAAATAAGTTGAAAGTATCTGCGCGACTTTAAATCAAGTTTTACGCCCACTTGCGTTTTATTTGAGTACGTATTTGTCTAGTGAAACTTTCTTTATTGAATGAAGTTCGCAAAACTATTATTATTTTTTTTAAATCTTATTTTCTAAGTGAATTTAAAATATTACCTAACAGTAAAAACGAGCTTACACGAAGATAAGTCTGAGCTCATTTTTCAAAATATTGTCAGCACCATTGACGTCCAAGCTTTCAACAATGTTGTTAAAAAAATTTAAAACATCAGTTTCTTCCATAAGTTCAGTGAAAATGTTAACAAAATCTCTTTAAAAGCTCCATAAAAGTTTTTATCCTGAACGAATTTTCTGCTAATATAGACCATGAGGTTTGGTCAATTTTATGCTCAATTCTTAGGAAAAATGAAACCTGCTTTTTCTTATAATTATAGTCTTAACTTTTTGGAAAAAAATTTTGACTCTACCATATCGGTATCTTTTGTACAGAATAAAGTGCTATAAATGCATCAGGCGAAATTTACAAATGTTTTGTAAGAAAAAGAGATTTTAACTGTACTTTATATGACTAAAATTCGTTAATACTCGGCTATTTTCGATAAAACTCTACGCCATCAACCACATTTAGGGGCAAGTTGATCCAAGAACTTAATAGGTAGACGCCCAAATACTGGCGGATAAAAGAACAAGACACTTTCAAATACAGGTTACTCAAACGAGGCCCCTATGATATACAGAGGTGTTATGGAAAATGGCTCAGTTTAATTTTCATGAATGGAAAAGCAAGGATGTTACTGCAGGAACAGGCCAACATCTTCATTTGAATATGTGAATACCCTATTTAGTATACGAAATTTCCTGCGTGGGGAGGGTTGTTGATGTGGTGGGTCTTTTGCCTTAGTATGGAATAACAACGAGCATGTTACTTCAAATGAACGTAGATGGTATCCTCTGAGCGACATCCTCACCCTAACTCGTTTAGCACAGTTTTTTGCTTCGAAGTTTGTTCCTAAAACTCAGCCGTATACAATCGGTTGCATTGAAGAGATCTGATTGAAAACCATGGGATGGATCACCATCTAAGTGCCCAGGCACATACTTGATACTGAGAATATAAATGAAGTCACTGACCGATAAGTCGTTTTTAGCATTCATACCAAATCAGCGGAAAATTTTCTCGAGTTGATTGGCTGTCCGGTACGTTGGTGACGATTGGTGACGACAGTGACAATTCTAACATTATTATCTGTGACAACAATGAAGCTGGTTACATCTGCAATGATCATGTAAGGAAAAATAGGCTATTGAATTCCGAGAAAACCGACAACTTCTTTACATCAGATACAAACACGTAAAAATAACGGCTCAGTGTTTTCATATGCATCTAGAAGTTCACCAACATTGCGCTCGAAAGGATGCTAACACATTTCCTCCATGTAAACGATTTACTGGTTTGCTCAAAAGCCATCTACAGCAATTCATTTCCTATCGAGGTCAAAAACATACTTGTTGCGGACTATCATATGTATCGGCAATAATGACTTTAGCAAGTTCTCTCCGGAATCAGCAAATTGAATTAAAAGTAAATGTGATTGCACCCTTACATCTGATCTCATTTCGAATACTGCCATGAGATGTATCTCAAGTTGGACTGAGTGGTTCGGGAAAACAATTACTGGGCGCAAAATGGTTGAGCACACTCCAGAAAACTACTTGGTCGAGTCGCACCTAGAAAAGCCATGTCTTGCCAGGGAATGACATTAAACCCAAACCATCCATCGTTAGTTTTGCATCAACACTAGGAAGCCGTAAGAGGACAGGGACTTTCATAGGTCATGGATTTGACAAACTGAGTTAAAGTATTTGATGAATGCTGTAATGTGCAAATCATTTCTCTCGAGATCATAATCATCTATTGGCTCACCGAAATTTTCAAGTATTATACTGTGCGGAACTTTGTCGGAGAATAAAAGAGGCCTACATGAAATGCTGGAGGAGTGCACCGGGTCAAATATCCTTCATTTTAACACCAACTCTCGTTCCTTAGCAAAATTTACGGAGAAGCATATTCAGATTTTTCCGCCAACACCGAAAGTCAAAAATTTTTACAAGTAGCAGCTTACGAAAATATGGTTTGATAAATCAGTATAATAGATGACAAGTTTCTTAGGTCCTGAATTTTGGGGCAATATCTGTTAGGGCTTATGCAACCACTGTGGATCGGTTGCAAATCGATGACCAACATCCTTTGGGTCTCCTTCGTCGGTAGTAAAATAGAACTCATACCAATAGGCAACAGCATCTTATGTAAGTGGCCTTTATCGGCTATAAACTGGACCATGACAAATAAAATCACTTCCGTTGAAATAAGAACAGTCATTCACGATCAGATCTTCCGCTAAAATGGGTAGAATATTACTATAAATTCACGGTTTTCATGGCCTATTTCTAGTAGTGCTAGCGGCCTGAACAGTTGCTTAGCCAAACGACGATTAAAGGACCCAATGAAAACTTGCCAACTGTGTGACCTTGTTTTGCTCAAAAGACTCTAACCCCGTACTGAATTTGACGTCAATATTATGGCAGATTTTTATCGAGAAGCGAAGTCTACCAGTGCCAAAATACACACTTATGACTTACAAGCGTGTATATTATAGGAAAGAAACAGAGCATCGGCCTGGTAGAGTTCCTTGTGTCGATAAAATTGTCAAAGATCTCATTACGAAGCATTGTGTGCATACACCTCATGTCCTCCTGGCAGGTCAACCATCTCTGCATAGTTTCGTTTGAGACAACACATTTTGGCCGTCTCAAATGTAGCGCGGTAATGCTCTGCAAGCATTTAGGGCCATTGTAGGCTTTCTTGAGAACAATATCACAACACCAAGCACTTTAGACATCGAATGTTTGGTTTTTTGTTTCTTTTTCATCATGGCTAAATAAATTTAACAAAATCATGTATTCAAGCAGCCCAATCAATCTTCAACAAGTAGATTTAGTGATCTTAGTTAATTCTTTGGTTAATACATAGTGATTCCCAGTAGAAGTGGTGAGAGCCAAAGCAAACCACAACGCGGATTTACTTTCTTGGCGCCCAAACTCTTGAGAATTTTGAGCTTTGTCTAACATAGTGTGGGCAAGAAGCCCGTGGAAATTATCTCTCCAAGCGCCGTAGCCGACCTCTAACGTTTTAATATAAACCTAGTCATCAAGAATAATGTTATATTGAACAAAGCGAAAGCATGAGGATATGTAGAAAATATGCCTCAATCTAAATCTGCGCTACGAAAACACAGGCATCACCTTGAAAATCAAGCCAGATGAGCCAAATAACTTGCTTAAAATTCCACCAGCATCTCTCAGTTTTCTTTTGCAAAATAATTTTAAGGGCGTAGTTGACGTTAACCTTATTGTTCTAGCGGCACACCGAAGCATACTAACCAGTAGGAAGAGGGGGTAATGAATGGTTTGAAAGTGGCTGGGAAGAACAACGTCAAAATATGCTACGTCCACAGAAAACTGGACAACATGGAAATGCCTTTCTTTCTTTCCTCACTCCGGTCATTGATGCAATGGCTATGTCCTCATTATCGCAGGTTAATGGAGGGATACGGTAAAAAAAGCCATATCGGCCAAAAGTCTTAACAGACTTTGGATTTCCAGATCCTTTTCTGCTCTGTTGGTGCCAAAGCATCCAGAATAAGTTTTTGCGCTGTTTTTGCAGAACTGAAATGTATAGTGTCCGCACATCCGCGCAGACTGAGCCTACAATTCAGTTATGTTACAACTGTAAAATACCAATCCAAGTCTATGTCAACATGTTACATTAATTCCACATATACAAAAAATGTTCAAAAATAACTCGTTACTTGATATAGGCTTCCGCACATATATGTTTTGGATTCTGTTATGTGCACCGACAATTGGCGGTAAATCAAATTTCAACACCTGTTGTTCAACCTACATTAATTATTTGGAATAACATATCTTTGCGCTTACCGGTTGGAACAGCCAGCGTATTGCTAAAACGTAACCTCGTTCAGTGAATAAAAAATCAGTTCCCGAAGAGCCAATTGAGTTTGAAACGAAAAAAAAATCATAGTCATTGTGGATGATCTGACAGACAAAAAAAGGTGGTCGTTTTTTGGCCACTTGATCAGAGATGACGTAAATTTAACCCAGGAGAGCGTGATACTTTTGGTGCTTCTTGTTTTAAATGTGTCCAAGGAGAGAAAGAATCTGGAAAAATATTTAACTCCTATAGAAAATGGAGATATTTCTCAAAGTAGAGATGGCCTGTTGCTCTTTCAAATGACGTTTGTATCTAGGGGCTACGACAGACCAATATTGCAGGATTCTCCGAGGAAATATCATGTCCTGTATATCACCGCAACATGTGATAGTTGGAATAAGTTTGATATAATCATCCCTGAAATTATCTCAAATTATGCTCACTAAAGGATGAAAACCGAAGATAAGTGGCTCTGACGTTTGAGAAGAGAGAACCTAAAAAACCACATCACTATATAAAAACCGGTAAATGATCAAAGGAAGGGATTGAGAGTTAGATAGTGTTTATGGGACCGAATAACCATACAAAACAATTGATCGAAAAATAGAAATAGAAAAATTAAATAGATTGCTCTAACTTATACTTAAGGAAACATATATTATGCCTAAGGTTTATACTAGCGTTTAACACAGATATTCAAACTTAAAGAAAAGATAAAGGTCGAGATTAACTCAAATTAAATCCTTGTTAAAAAATATTATTGGGTAGTAAACGTTATCGAAAATGAAGATGTCGGGGCTACTATGATAGTCGTTGTTCTGGGTGGCGATGGACGGGCCTCTTAGCGACCGTGGACACAGCACCAGTTAATCCAATCATCATGTGCTTTGTAGCTGATTTTTTGAGTGCAGGTACAAAGCTTACCTTTAGTGAGCTAAACATAAATGCTCAAAGACATGACCAGACCTATGTCTTCTAAGCGATCAAGATGAATTCAATTGCGGAACTATTCATCAAGGCGTTCGAAGATGGCATCATATATCAAGAAGAGTTTAATTCGGTTTTAGAAGTAGTTCGAAAAGCACGCTATGATGTAAGTACGTGAGAGGATGCAGAAAAAAGTATAGAGATTTACGAGACTACAAAAACCGAATTGGTCGAGAGAAGGTGCGAAGGATTCCGCCATTGCTTCACAAAAAAACAAAAAAACTTGGAGTTTTTATTGAAGAGTAAAATTACTAATAGTTACTAAAATCACTAAAGTTTAAAAAATGGCTACTTTGATTCGAATTCAAGTTTACCAATATAGCTAAATAATCATTCTTAATAAAGTCCAATAGGCAATAAAACTACACTGGCATCCAAAATTTGAACTGGCTGCATATTGGATTGACCTGTTATAAAGAAGGCCATGAAGCCTTCCCAACTAATAAATGCCTCCAATTCGTCTTTAACAGATATTTTCTAATCAATATGAAACTTAATTTTATACCTTTTTCACAATACGTTTGTGAAGTTACTTCAATACCAAAGAATTTTGTGTCTAGTTTAATACAAAATAACATACAATAGACAATTTAATAAAGTTCACTGTTCATGTATTTTGTGTTTCGTATACTGATTTTAAAAACCGTTTTGTGACTAATTTTTCGTGTTGATGTTCAAGTAGTTTTATTCTTTCTAAACCTTTTCAATACGGTCAAGTTAAAAGTGTTATACAGCGAGAGCTGCACATATTTTCTTATAATATTCGTGTTTCCAGGGTAGAGATTTCTGAAATAAATCCAATGGTATTAGGAAAAGTTTTCGAAAATTTCCTTTCTCGACAAAACTCACGCTTTTTATACATGTCTTAACATTTGTACCAATAAAAGTTTGATTTTCATCTTTCGCATATTTTGGGCCATGTATGGTGAAAATTTATGTAAAAATTCAAATGATAAGCTTTATATCCTAATCTCAAATGTTTTTATGAAATTCTGAATGGTAGTTTTCTAGGAGGCTGAAATGCCGATTTGTTTATTTCTAGGAGGCTGGAAAAAAGTCTATTATGCCCTGGGATCTAATACTTACGGCAATTTGTTGCACCGATACCATTATCCCGTATTCGTATTTAATTTTCTTATGTTTCACACACTCTGTGTGAAACATAAGAGTTTTACAATCAATCGTTATTCCTTATCTAATTTTCTTAAAACAAAAATTAAATCTTGATATAAATATTAAACATTTTTGGAAACTCCTAAAGAATGTGAGCATACTAAGGCTATATTCTAATAAAAAAAAAAGCTGACGAAAATGTTTATATATTGTTTGCATACATACTGTGCACTCTAGGTCAAAATTGGTAATCAGAATCTAATTTTTTTAGGCCTGCATAGATTCGAAAAAGAATTGACGGAAAAAGATTCTACGTCAATTTCCACCGATATTCATTTAACAGACAAGTACTTGATTTCTTTTTACATAAAACCCTACGCGTCACCTAATAAAGTTTTTACATTCAAAGGCAGCGACTCTCTATTAAATCTCCATTTTAACAACGGTGAACTTGAAGTATGGATTTGTCATCAAAAGTTTAGCGTTCCTTGGGTAGAAGCCAGTGAGTGGATAAAGATTACCGTTGTAAAAAAGTATAAAGATGGTAAAGATATTGTTACCACATTCAGTAAAGGAAACGTAACGCGCAGCATAATCAACAATAACATTTGCAAAATGTACGATATTCAAAAAATATATAAAGGTACAATCGAAACACCACAACCAATCACAGCTGAAGTCAAAGACATAACAATTGTCAGCTCATACAAAGGTATACATCATTATATAAGCTACCACCATAGTTTTTGTAGCAAATTAGCAAAAATCATTAATATATCGTTAAACAAAGTATTTATTATGATGTTTTAAACACCCTTAATAGCACTTTCGAACAAAGCATAACACCAAAAATGCATATATAAATAATTACAGATAATTAGAAAAAAAAAACTGAGTTTTAAATTAATTTGAAATACAGATCGAAGTTAGAAAAATAATCTAACTTCATGTAGATGCATACATTTATTTGAATTGCATAAAGACATAAATATATTACCGTGATATAAATTGACTTGATTTTAATACATAATAATGTATAAATTGACCGAAGAGAAGAACCACATTATTTTCATTTGAAAGTCTTTTAATGGGAATATTTAAATTTATATTTACTTCTTTTATTTCAAACTTATTTTTGACATAGTCAGCTGTGACATACTTTGGGAAACATGCTACTTCAAAAATTTTGTTTCAAGGGTATTGTTCATCTGGGAGAAAACTTCTCTATATTTTCAAGCTTTGCTATAAAAAGCCGAAATATTGTTACATAGTTAACTGGTGGGATTCAAATCACTATTATATTAGTTTAAATCTACAAATTTACCCCTTCAGCCATATAATTCACAACAGCCGTTGGCTCAAGCAGTTCTTAATGTTTGGCGCGAGATGGATAAATCTAAATTTTATGTTCAATATTTAGCATTGTTTTTTGGGAATCCTGCTTTAAGCAGCAAACGTCGTGATTTTAATTTAGTGCTCTTAATCAGCTTATAACGGTTATAATGAAAGACAATAATAATGACAATAATAATAGTAATAATATAAAGTAATAATCATTTATTTATCAAATACAATCTTACATCCATTATTCTACATCTACATCATTTATTACTAAAAAAAATACATTAAAGTTAAAAATGTATGTAAAAAAGATTGTTGAAGTGGATCCAGTCTCTCATAAAAATATTTAAACAAAGAAGTGGGAAAATTTAATAGTTTTTGACTACAATCTATAATGATCATGAGGAGAATGATATTAAAAAAAAAAAAAAAAAAAAAAAAAAATCTTAGAAATGAAAAAAGAGAGAAGTTAGATAGAGATTTTAATGACAATATTTTTGAATAGATAGTTTTAAATAGTGAAAAGAGAATATTGGAGGTAAAAAGATTAATGTTTTCAGACTCATATACAAAAGAATCAAGTGATTTAATCATCCCATCACAGATGCATTGAAAAGTGCTGGAATACTTACAATACTTTTGTTTTTATGAGATGTAACATAAAGTGTTTCATTCGCTAAAAATTTTTTATTAGTTAGTTATGCATAAGTCGAGATTGTTATCATATCATTATTCGAAATTGAAGATAGTAGATTATTTTTAATAGAATCGTAGGCGAAAAATAGATTTGCGATATTTGCCATGTGAAAACAAATACTTTGCCAGTGAATTATTCTTTTTAGGTCAAAGTTTACATTTTTACAAATGGAACCTTCTGATTTATTGATAAACAGAAGCTTAGAGTCATTAGCAAAATAATGGAAGGTAGAGATTTTTATAGAAGAATGCAAGTCGATTATGTAAATTAAAGAAAGAACTAAAGATTAAAGAAGACCTAACAAAGAGCTTTGAGGAACACCTTATAAGTTTTAAGAAAGTTTTGTAAAAAATTAATGGTGTAAAAGTGTTTGCAATCATGGAAATAAGAAAGAAGGAAGCCAATCCTTTGCTATGCCACGAATACCATGATACATTAATTTGGAGATTAGAACAATATGATAAACAATATAAAAACGCTTTTTGGAGATCAATAAAATTTCTACAAGCAAGAAGACCAGTATCAATAGCCTCCCTGAGCATTTCAGCAATGCTTATGAGAGCGTTTAAATTCTGAATGACAAGAAAACTATTTTTGTATTCATTTGCATAATATAAAGGCCTCCGTAATTTATATTATTTATTACATATACATCAATAAACTGACACTTAATTCTGAATTTATGGTGGATAACTTCATTTAAAATAAAAGTATAAACAAAAGGTATCATGTATTTCATTGGCTAGGAACATGCTGTGTTTCAAAAAAAAATACCGTTATGTAATTTAAGTACAACTTAAATTCTCTGAGGTTTATCTTCAAATTTTATATTTCAATAATTTCTTAAATCATATTTTCTTTATTTCCAGCTTCTTTCAATGTCCTACCTACAAACTCTAAAGAATTTTCCTGCGATTTAATCAGCATTATTTATGATCAAATGAATTTTCAAACCTTTCAAAATTTTATTGGTTAAAAAAAATTATCGGTTTTATAGAAATAACCGGTTTCATCGACTTTAACTCTACAGAGAATATCCCTGGAGAAATATCACTGCCTACGTATTGTCCAAAAATGAAATAAAAAAAACGCTTGAATTATATGTGTCAGAGGATTTAAATATACCGACTGCATATGTTCATTTTCGAGTTGAGAGGGAAATACTAAATAGAAGAAGCTCATTGAGACTCTCGGAAAACAAATTAATTGACGCAGGCGATCCCACACCGAAAAATGACGACAGGTTTTATGCAATAGTATTCAAGGTACACATTATTAATTTTTACGCAAGATAATTGTTATGCGTTAAATATATTTGGCAATTCTTATTACATGTTTTCGTTTAAGCCTGAAATGTAAATTTCTGAATAGTTACTTTTGCTTATATTTTTTAAAACAGAAGATTATGAATATCAAATTTCAGGCAAAAATAACCACAAAATTGTTTAAATACGATTATGTATGTTCCAACAGAGGGATATCTACATTAAGATCTAGAGAAATCTTCTTTTCTAACTATGATTGGAATGAAACAAAATTTAGAGAAAGTCAAAGCTTTTTCAATACATCTATGTGTCGGTTCTCATTTTTTTTTTTCAATTTATATTTGGAGATTTATTTGAATACATGTTTTCTACGTTACAAAATCCTCTGCCCTTTTTTCATTTCAAATTGTTGTTGATTTCTTAAATTTTCACAGTTAATTTACCAAAAGTTATCAAAATTTTGAGTTTTGAAATGAACGTCACGGTACCAGTTGATAGGCAAAACAATATACTGAGCAGAATTTGCAAGTTGTTAAAACAGGATAGCAGGATTTATTTTATACTAAAAATTATATTATGATAATTACTAGTAATTATAAATCAGGCTGTGAAATATCACCCAAACCTGTGAACTTCGCAGTACTTTTTCTCATGTTGAATATTTTTTTCTCTAGTTCAAGATCTTGGGATTCTTTTGAAATAGATCTTGATCCTTTTTTATATTGGTCTGACTTTATTATATCTGGTTATCTTTTTATCAATCTCCAGGACTATTCTTGTGACACACATGGGTTAGGCATCGTTACCCGTTAAAATCCGCCTGTAAACTGCGAAAGCATTTTTGAAAACCCGATTAATCGCAGATTTGTTAAACATTGTTAAAAATCTCTTCCACAGTCGGGCAGTTGTCTTTTCTTGTCGCACCGCTCTCGCACCACACAGCAATGCAGTTTATTCGACTTTATATATGATCTCCGAAAATTTAGACAAAGCTTTTTTAATTCACTCATCTGCTAGTATTTTCGTTTTTGAGAATTTCCACCACACTGAGTTACTGTTTTTCATTAGAATTTGTAGCCATTCTGGTAACGGCACCGACAACATCGCCATACCACATTTATCAACTTAATTTGATTTTTAACTCTTGTGCCCAATCATGGCAACAAGGAACACTTTTTAATTAAATCTATTCCTTTTATGGGATTTTTAAATTTTGAGATCTAACTGATATCTTTAGTGAAACTCTGATACAGCAGTGGTTAACTTTAGTATCAATATTAACAACACCACTTCTCATTGAACACTTATCGATTGGGCAATATTTTCCTATCACGATGGAGACTCAGACTGACTTCTTCATTTACTCCGTGATATTCCCTCGTTAGGTATAAAATGAAACCACACTCGAGCTCATGGATTTCATTTGCATTTGCAGTCACAATTGCTCGACGCTGATATTAGTTTCATCTTCTTCAGCGCAATAGTTAAGTTGAGAACAGATATTCTTCCACGAGAACCAACAATGCCAGTGAAATATTCATTGAGGAGAGTAAACACTCTTACCTAAAACATGTTAATTCAAAAGTATGGTAACACGATTTAAGATATCATAAGATAAGATAAGTATATTCTCAAAAACCATTTTGCAAACTATTTAGCAAAAAGAAATTATATAAATTGTTGTAAGAGGGTTGTTGTAAGAGGGAGACACTCATATAGGCAATAACTGATCAAACGGAGTGCCCCTGAGTTCAATAAAATAAACTCTAAAGACATCAATCAGAAAAGTAAAAGAAAAGTTCTATTCATTGTTAAATTTGTTCGGAATATATATTATATTTTTTTATATTTGATTTTTTTTTTAATACCTATAAAACGAAAACATATGATAAAAAAAAAAACAAACAAACACAATAAATATATAAATATTAAACAAAACAAATTGAAATAATTGTTAAATCTTGCACATTTTCCCTAATAAAATATAAATCCCATTCTTTAATCTAATTTAAATTCATTAACTATGGGGGAAATGGATGATAAACACTGATACTGCGGTAAAGCTTTGTATCTGTATCTATAGATGGAGATGAAATTTTTAGTACCATAAATAGCTTCTGTGCACAAAATGTTTAGAGAGAGATTTCAAACAAAAGAAATCCTTGAAAACCACTGGGTCTAGGTCATTTAGATAGAGACTTGCATATCTAAAAAATTTGCAAACGCAGATTATTTATATGAAAAATGATCCTTCTATTCAGTTCAATAAGGAACGCAAGCGTGGAATTCTGTTCTTTATATAAAGCTCTTTTTGCCCTCAAGTGTGTTTTATTAACTAAGGAGGAAAGAAAGATCTTTAGCAGATTTTTGTATCTACATAAGAGGAAAATATTTGAATGCTGGTTTCACCAGCTTATAATAAAGAATTTTAGTTTATTCGAAAGTGTACCTAAGAATTCTTTTTATGACATTGACTTTATTATTTGCCTTTTGAAAATATTTCATTTATTTCGAGATGTAAATTAATCTTGTCGGTAGGTAGAACATTTTTCCCCCTATAATTTTGAATAAACTGTCAAAATTAGTGACTTTTCCTTAGTACATGAGTTGAAAATTGGTTTGCCACCATGGAATTATTTCATCACCAATCTGTAATTCGGCTACAATCGCTTTTGAGCCGTGTAAAACATTTTTGAGATCTTTATATCACGCGAACAATCTGATATCATCGGCAAAATTACACAGTTCAGTTTCCAGAATAAGTAAAAACAAACCACTGGTAAATTTAAATAACAAATTTCCTAGCCTTGTGAGACCCCAAACAAAAATTCATAAATTCAACTAGTGTAGTAAAAATCTTACCGCGTTATTTTCGTTTAGATAAGTATGAGTGAACTAAGCGTAAAATTTTAAGACCAAAACCATATGCCTCCAATTTTGCTATAACTAAATGATGTGGGAGACAGTCATATGATATAGATAAATTCACTTGTCCCAATAAAACCTTAATTATCAAAGCAAACTTGCCAATTCTTTAAAAAATTTTGAGACTTATTTGAGAAGAATATATAGTCTCAAGGTCATGTCCAACCTTGAGACTTCCCTGAATTTTTAAGTTTATTGCTGCTGATGCTCTAGGGAACACCCTAGATCAGAAGAATCCGGCCTTGTGGTCGGGCTCTTGTGGCAAGTGATGATTACTGAAGTATTTCAATAGGAAAATGTAAAACCGCACCGAGAACATTCCATCTGGATTGCAATCTCATCAAGCACAAATCATCCATCCTTGCTTCTGCATCAACGCTCTAAATACGAATGAGGTGTGCGATCCTATTTCACTAGGTCATCGACTCGACAGTCTTTTTGATGTTATAGTGTTTTTCCGTATACTGTAAAGTCTCAACTAAAACTAAAAACGATCATACTGGACTACTTGACCCACCGAACTTTTCAAGTAATATGTTCAAGGGTTGGTGAAAAAGTCGACACGAAATTCTGAGAGGGTAGACCGCGATTAAAATCTGGCAGTATGACAGAGAATTTCGACGCCTCTTCGAAATATGCGGAAAGTAATGATCAATTTGTTCTTCAAACAGTATCAGCAAGTGTTGATGTGGTCCAAGTCATAACGCGTTCAACTCAATCATTTGCATGAGGATTTCGTCATGGCATTATTCCATCAATATGCGCAAAACACAATACCAGATAACATTTAGGTGTTTTCCACGAACTTCCTGCGTCAGCCGTTTTCCATACCTGGAGTTTTCGTATACAAAGCATACATCGAAGGCATACAAAGAAGCAAACATCCAAGATCTTCTACAGAATGTCGAAAGAGTACTCCCAATTAAGTTGAACTATCCAGGATAGGTGACTGCAGATCGTATCTAGGAAGAAACAATCTGGCTTCTGGGCCGGCTAGAGTTCGTAAAACGAAGCCTCAGCAGCTGAATAAGCAATGCTGCCTATATGAAAGTCTCGCGTGTCAAGTTGATGGTTCAGATTGCAAGGGACTTACCTTCTAAAGACATCCAGGTTCTTATTGTTTTTTCGGCTCTGTGCGCAACCCAGAAATTGCTCTGATAAAGGCAAATTTGAAAGACATTGTGATGGATAACAAACAAATGGGGCGTAAAAATACGAAAAAGCCAAAGATAAACCCTGTGTTGACCATTTCTTAGACATGATCGAAGGTGTAAACAAAAATGTGCATAATGCGGCACCAAATTCTTTTTACATTGCTACACCAAGTGTCACGGCCTCACTAATATTATAGACCTGAAAAACGAGAGTGAAAGGCATTATAATTGAAAAGTTAAAACCACATACCTATAGTGTATTCGCCGAGACAAGCGCAAAGTTAAATTTAATGATGTTCCAGACTACAGATGCCAATTCTGGTGAATTGGAGCTAGTAGCTGTGCCCCATGTGACCCCGTGATATGTGAATCCACTATAGCAATGAGTCGGTTTCCAAATTGCGAAATTCCGCCCAAGATTGTTAGGGCTTATGTGTTCACCTTGGAACGGTGGCATACCGGCGACCAACGTCCTTTGGGTATTCTCGGTTTTTAGCAATCTAAACCATCGTGCCGAACAGCAACAACGTCTCATATAGACAACATTCTCGGCTATCAATGGAACATTGATTATTTTGAGAGACAAGATATTCGCTTTGATATATGTTTCATATCATTAACTAAAATGGGTAAAAGTGCTATCAATTCACGGTTGTCATGGGTACTGCCTAGTTATTATTATTTTTGCGCCCTAAACAGTCGCTCAGACAGACAAAGATGAAAGAAGTTAATGAAAACTTGACACTTTACAAAGTCCGGTGAAGGTAAATAATTGACTCGACCCCCGTGTACACATATAACAATGGTCACTACTTCCTTGAATTCATGCGTCTTCTCGAATATCAATTTTCATGACCATACTAGTGGTCAATTCATGTATATACTTTCAAATACAGTAAAAATCTTGTCCGCTGAATTCGAGGTCAAAGTTATAGCAGCTTTGTAGCCACGTGCCACGTCTACCAGCATCGAACCACACTTACATGTCTTACGACCGATTTTGTCATGTGAGAAAAAGAAAAGATCGCCTTTGTGAAGTTCGTTGTGTCCATTCTCTGTATAATCGACAAAACCTACTTCAGAGGATGTGTCTGCATATACCCTGAAACCCTCCATGGCCATAGCAAGCATTTTTGAGAAAAAGATTAAGCCCTTAAGAAGTCAAATGTTTCGTTATATGTTTCACATTTATTATCACCGATTACGCTTAACGAAGCCATGTATTCGAGGAGCCGGATAAATCTCCAACATACAGATTGAGTGAGTTTGGGTAGTTTTCCGTTGTAGAAATTGACATACAAAGGTCCACAGAACACGAAAGCTAAACCGGAACGCCGTTTGCCAGTCTTGTCGCTAACCTCTAGGAAATTTTAAGCCGTTTTTATCATAGTATGAGTAAGAAAGCAGTTAAATTTTTTCCTTAATATTAGTAGTCGACTTCTAACGTATTGGTGTAAAACTCACACACACACACACATATA
>JAUZNK010060132.1:0-14994 GCA_035046665.1 Euphysa ruthae
TTGGAGTACTTAGAACGCTCATTTGCGTCTACGAAATTCGTTCAACCAAACAACCCGACCAATTTGAGCTAGCGTTGTATTACGCAATGATTTTTGCTCAGAAACTCAAGAGATAACATGGAAATAAATTTCCGCCAGAGGTGGGATTCGATTTAGTAACCTTTCGCTCCGGAGTCCAACGTTCTACCATTGTGCCAACTCCACTGTAAGGGGTTTTAAAGTGAAGAAATGCACTATAAATATAATTGATTATGATAACGTTGTAAATACTTTAAATACCGAATCAAATTTAATAGAAACTGATGTAAATATCAATGAATCCACGCATCATCTCTGTTACAAAAAAAAAAAAGTTGTTAAACAATCTATGGTTAATGCAGGAAATGAAGTAAGAAAAAATGTCAAATCTCCTGATGAAGTTGTTGACTTTGGTGTTTCTTGTGACGGCAAACGCGAGGTTTTTCATCATTAAACGGTGTGTTCGCAACTATTTCAATAGATAGTGGAAAAGTTGTGGATGTTGAGGCAATGTCAAAACATTGTAAAGAATGCAATCTAAACAGATCTCCAAAAGAATGACGCGAGCATATCCGCAGGTTTAATTATCAAGGTTATGGCTCGAGCCCTGCCGTGGGTGGCCATCTTTTAATAAGTTCGACTTCCGATGATCTCCCGCTAAGTTGCGTTCAGTTTTTGGGAGACGGTGGTAGTAAGAGCTATAGCAGTGTAAAAGGTACATGTCCTGGTATAGAAGCGAATAAACTTGGGATGCAGTAATCGACAGGTTGCTGTTTTTTTTTTAGGTTAACGGGTTAGCTATGAATTGTTTTTTTCAAAAATATATTTATAAAAAAATATTTTCTTAAGGTGGTTGAAAACCATTTCCAAAACGAAAAGTCATTTCAGTCCATATTTTGATAAAAAATCATGAAATATTTGCTAAGTCAGCAAAAACCTCAAATAAAATGATCTTATTCCAAGCAATAGAGGAAACGCCATAACTATAGAATGGTTTGTACAAACCATATAAAACTTAACAGGTATTTACTCACAATATTTTTGAAGGGAATAAGTTAATCTGAGTATGATTATTTTCATCACTCATAATGGCAGATATTACATCATATACGAGGTACTAACTACTATTCGAAAATTGACCACTTGAAAAAAATAATTTAAGTTTAAAATGCGCAAAAAAAACCATAAAGCTATGTCTTAAAATTCTTTTAAGACATAGCTTTCTTTCGCTTCTGACTGATGCAATATCCCTATGGGATATTGCTGAAACTTTGGGAGATATTTTCGCAAAAACTCATCTAAGATGTCATGCAAATCGGTTTTAAAACATTGTGTATTCACTGGGGTAGATTTATACTGGGTGTATAAATATTTGTTCTGACTCCAATATCTCTTTGGTCTTTGAATCTCGAGAGCATAATCAAAGACCAAAATCAGCGCTGTCAAAATCTGTTGTATTGAAACCGGTTGCTAGGGCTTTGTTATGGAAATTTACAATTGGTATACCTTCAGGAAATGTAAAATATCGCCAGTGGAAATTACGTTCATAAAAAATAACCTTAGCCATGGGAAAGAGGACATATTTCTGTACGAAAAATGGACAAAAACCGATTTTTTTTCTAGGTGACCCACGACCAAATTAGATATTTAGCTGCAACAGACGTATTTCATTAGTTTTAATATATATGTAGTTTTCTATGGAAAAATATTAAAATGGCTAAAGGAGAGATCTATTTTAAATGTGATTAAAATAAGTCGCTAAAAGACATTCTTTCAAACAACTTCATAATTTGCTGTTTTGTTCAAAATTATAACTTTAGGTTTGAATACGCAGGGTGATTGTGTTCGATTACGAACATTTTTATAAGGAAGAAGATCTGAATGATCTTATCATCGAATTGGGCAGTGGCTCAATTTAACGCCCCCATCTGTGTTACGGCAACAATCGATAACGAAAAAAATTTTTTTTTTCTCTCCAACGGATTTGAACTCACGAACATTACAACGTAATATTATCATAAAAGTGTGCTACCGCTAGACCACACTGCCTTATGGAGTTTATAACTTTAAGAGTTGAATACGCAGAATGGTTTTATAACTTTTCAATTTCACATGGCGATTCTTGCGCATAAACTAGTAACTATTATTAGACTAAGAGTAGGGGAGACAATTTTGACTAAAAAATATTACGCAGATTCGATTTCTGGACATTACGATTCGACCAGTTTCTTAAAATGGATACCTGTAATTTTGCTGATGACAATACTATTCATGCATGTGAAACCGCTTTTCAGTGTTTGTAATCGTTTAAATAATGGTCATCATCGCATAAATTTTAAGTTAGATAATAATTCCTTATCGCCCTTTTTAGAATTAGACCTGCATTGAGCATCTCTCAGGTTGAGGATATGTTTTTAATGCCAAATTTTTTCTGCTGTCCAGTAATTTGGACGCTTTGTAATAAGTCCAGTATGGATCTTATGAATCTTCCCCATAACCAGGCGTGGATTGTTGTATATAATGATGCATCTTTAAGTCTATTTGATTTATTATTGTTAGTTAAAGGTTACCGTATCCATACTAAGACACCTAAAACCTAAAAATTATAATCTGCAGCACAAATCAGTTCTCAAACCACCTGTAGCTCACACTCAAGTATGGCACAAATTTGCTTTTTGCTGTAAATACTTTTTATCTTCTTTTTGTTATTTATTTTTTTTTAAATTTGTTAGTTTATATTAGTCATGAACGATAATTGTTTTTGTTTATTATACTCTGTTGATACTAACGTGAAATATGTTGTTGAATTTATTTTAGGTTTTTATGGACAATGGCTACATTTCAAGAATACTCGTGCATACACAAAACTGACTTATCAAATGAATATTCTTATCTGAAAGCCACTGAAGGACTTTTCGGTCAGAAAAACAAATTTAAGAATGCAGATTTATCGTATATGCCTTTTGGCTCAAGAAACAACAGAATAATACATATCGATCAAAAAAATAATTCTCTATCAACAGCTAAATGTCCCCAGACTAATAAAACAAATGCAAGAACTGATCCGGAAGATTATAGAAAAATGATACGGCAAGTTAGTCGCTGTTACGTTTATCAAAAGTGTAACACTGATGCCAAAAAAAAACAGTCGTGTAACAAAGCAGAAATAAAAACTCGACGATTGAGCCACACTCAAAATAAAAAAGTTTGCTGTCCTGCCACAAAGCAACGGCGCGTGTCATACCACGCATCTTATGACCCGCAAATGACATTGTCAAAAGATAGAAGGATATCAAAACTAGAATTAAATTCACGCATCAAAACAGTTACAAATGCAGCAAAGTTATGAAAAACACACCAGCGATCACAATAAATACCCTCTTATTCTCCCCATGCAACGTTTTTCGGAACTTAATAGCAAACAAAACACAGCCCAGATTGTGCCAATTTATTTCATCTTGTGAAAATTGGCCTATTAATTTTTAAGTACCCAATAGTGCAATATCTAGCATAGATGTTATTTATCATATTTAGGTATATAATATATTATCGCAGAGTACTATTTACCCATTTAATTTCTACCACATAATTCCAGAACAATAGAGTACAACTATTTCGGGTTTAAAACAGTTAATAAGTTTACATCTCGTATTATTGAATACAGTGTAATATTAGCCTTTTACTCAATTCACTTGATTGATAGCTTAACAAAATTTGCATATAATTTAATAGATTTCGATAAAGGATCCATACCAGTGTTACGATTATAAAATTATAAGGGCCAGATTAAATAAGCATAACTAGAAAGGGAAACATCATTAGATAGCAATGAAAAACTTTACAGAATAAATAATGACAAATCTTTAGCTAAATCAACTTAAAATTTCAGCCACGGAGTTGTGTTTCTCGCGACGCCATAACACAATCAGCGAATTTTAGGCTAAACGTTAGTCAAATTCATGTCATAGCGTAAAATTTCATTTTTATACCCTGGGAATTTTCAAGAATACTCAAAGCCCCAAAAATACCAGATGACCATGAAAAAATACCAGATGAGCATGAAAAAATACCAGATGACCATGAAAAAATACCAGATGATCATGAAAAAATACCAGATGACCATGAAAAAATACCAGATGACCATGAAAAAAAAATACCAGATGACCATGAAAAAATACCAGATGACCATGAAAAAATACCAGACGACCATGAAAAAATACCAGATGACCATGAAAAAAAAATACCAGATGACCATGAAAAAAATATTAGATGACTATCAAAAATAGGTAGTTTGAAAAATAAATTTTTAGGACTGGAGTTCATTCTATTTTTTTCCCATTGGTTTTTGGTTTCAGATTAAGTTATTTGTAAACAAGTTTCAATATTTTTACTTTATCAATAAAGTGACATTCTCAACCGAGGTAGGAGTCGGGCTACAATAATGGTTAGGGTTATAGATTACAAAAAAAAATTGAAACCGTAAAGTAACGTTAAAACTTCAATTTTCAAACAAACCAACTTTAACGGTTAACTTTGCTAATGCGGTGATGTCTATGTTCAATGTCTTCTTGTTTGAACAAGAAGACATCGAAGTAAAATACCTTTTTTAGAATTTTAAAACAAAACTCAAAGTTTAACATCTGGGTATACGCTAACCTTAATTTTAGAACATTTGAGGTGTGGTTCGGGTCCGAATTTAGAACAGACAAAAAAAGAGGCAAATGGTGAATGAAAAGACCAAAAAATTTGCAGGTCCCAGATAAACAACTTGTAAAATAGAGACGTGCAGGGCGATTGATTATGTAGAAATATAGACATAATAGAAATTAAAATATCAGCTGATCTTGTACTAACATTGTTGGTCCTAGAGAATTATTTTAACTACGCCCTTGTTAATTCTTATTCTCTAGGATTAATTTGTGAGGACTGGCACAAGCGATGTAAAAGATATAAGAGAAGCAATCAGTTGGAATAATTACCTATAATTTTAATTTAGAATTTCATTAATATATTCGTGTAAAAAATACACATAAAAATAATTTTAATAAATGAAAAATAACGGCCATATTTTAATTTCTTTTTTAAAACTAGCAAACTATCTTTTTAAAACATCCAGCACACACTCAAGATACTATTCCCAAAATATACCAGCGCATATTTATCCAAACTTATTGATGTTCTATATCTTATTTAAAAGCAAATCATTACTTTTTCGAAATCAAGTCTTAGCCAAATAAATTATTTTATGCTTATAAAAAATACTTCACAAGATAATATTTTCTCTAAAGATTAGTTGATGTATACTAATTGCATGATTTCTTTATAAAATTTAAAAAACAAATGATTGTCATCAAGTTTAAAATCTTCTAAAACTGACAAGAGAAGCCGCTTTTTTTCTGAATTTTCTTTTAAGTACCTTGCAAGTAATTTAACTAACGTTTTTGAGATGCCTATTTCGTCAAAGTAAGGGTTCATTTTGCCATCTTCAAAAACAACAAATTGTTTGACACAAGAAGGGCTGTCTTGCTAACCATTCAAATAATTTGTTTCGGAGTGTGCAGAACCATTTTCTTTCACATGCGTAGAGTACATCGCTTCAGAATTTGAAAAATTCTTTGTTGCCGAGTGAAGCAAATTTACACTACCTGAGCGGTCGAATCTTGCTACGTGGAGTGTCAATGAAATAACATATCTAAAGCATTCTAGAGGATGGCCAACTAGACGATTAAAAAGATGTTCATTCAATAAGATATCCATGATAACGCTTGACTGGGGAATATAACACTTATTAGCTAAAAACAAAAAAGTTGGTTATTACAAAGTTTATGTGAGTATACATTATTCCATATTATTATATTATCATTATTATATTATTATTATTATTATTATATAAGTTTATACATTATTCAATTTTTTTCTTGTCATAAATAATTTATTTTGCCATGTATAGTCTTTTATAGTCATATTCATTTACCTTTACACCTAGTCATGTTTTTACACCTGGTCATGTTTTTACACCTGGTCATGTTTTTCTACCTGATCAAGTTTTTACACCTAGTCATGTTTTTACACCAAGTCATGTTTTTACACCTAGTCATGTTTTTACACCTAATCATGTTTTACACCTAGTCATGTTTTTATTTTTTTATTGCCTCATAAGTATGTTCCTGAAGAGCATATAAAGATATATGTGCGCGACAAAAGAATTGTCAAGGATTAAATAGTAGTTTTTTTTTTAATAAAAAAAAAAAAAAAAGACCAGCATAAAAAAAGTAATGTAGTAAATATAGTAAAATGTATTGTGACCATACCTGGTGCACGAACATCAGCTAATGTTTGCGCTGCCAAATTTCGTATACGTGACTCACTATCTCTTAACAAGTTGATGCAGCAGTCCATGAAGTCATAGAAACAAGCTAAAATAAAAATTTAGAAGTTATTTCATATTTAAAACATTGCAAAAAGCATTTGATAATGAATCTGGAGGGTGAACAAACTTTAACAATTTTATAATTGGGGCTTCAATGAATTTGAACACTGCGCTTCCAATTTCATACAAGCAGAGCGACTGCTATGGTTAAGTTTCTCTAGTCGAAGACTTTTTGTCATTTGAGACCGGTCGCACAAATTATTAAAACGGAAAAAAAATTTTCATAAAAAATGTAATTCGCAGGCTTAAAATATCTACACTCGAGTTTAGTGCAGAAAAAAATTGAGAAATATTCTTAAGACCACTGAGTAATCACCCTTAAAAAAAAAGCTTGCAAACTTTCAGAAACAAAGCTAAAACAAGCCGACCTAGAAGAGATAACCGACCACTTTTCAGTCTAAATGTTATACACTAAACCGCAATGCAGAAAAGTCTTAAATGCCTGTTTTAACATAAATTTAAAAAATTTTTTTCAGAAGATCTCTGAACCCTGCAGTGGGTTTTAGCATATCTTCAATCATCATAAAATAAAATTATTTATAACACTTCAGTGATTAACATTGTTATTTCAATATTTTTCTCTCTTTTTCAATAAAATCAATCAATTTATTTTCTCAGACACAATGTACATATTTAAATATTAACACCTCTTTATCTTTATATCAGTTAAATATATCAATTAATATATCATGTACCTACCAATGAAATAAAACTAAATATTATTACGTTAAATTTCAAATACTAAAATATTTAAAGAAATTTTGCTTTTAGGCTTTTCGAGATGAATTAAGTATAGGGCTGTTGGTAATGGATTTTCTTCACTTTGATAATATTGTTGATGATGTTCATTTTTTTTTTTAAAAAAAGTTTAATTTTTTTGAGCAGGCTTTGGTTCTTTAAGTTTAAAGTTTAGGCTAAATCTTTTTAAACATTAATCGAACTTATTTTTATGAATAATAAACTGCAATAGTGGAACAACAAAATCAGGTCTTTTCCTTCCCCTTTACTGCAATGTTCACTGCAAATTTGATTTCTTCCAGTTTATACCTTCTGTTTTTAGAATCACATGTTTATTGTAATAATAGCATATAAAATCGTCCAAAATTTCAAAATAATTTGAATGCACAAAGAAAATCGTTGATATTATTTTATGGTAGTATTCTGAATCAAAACCCAGGATTAAGTTTCTATTGGAGTAAGTGTATTCTGAATCAAACCCAGGATTAAGTTTCTATTGGAGTAAGTGTATTCTGAATCAAACCCAGGATTAAGTTTCTATTGGAATAAGTGTATTCTGAATCAAAACCCAGGATTAAGTTTCTATTGGAGTAAGTGTATTCTGAATGAAACCCGAGGATAAAGTTTCTATTGGAGTAAGTGTAGAAAGTATGATGTTAATATAAAATGATGATTTTAACAATAAATTAAAAATTGAATTTTGAGAAGAAATCAATTACGCAATTCAAATTCCAATTTTTATTTAATTGAAAATTCCAAGTAAAATTTCACTACAGAAGATTTCTTTGCAAACATAAAGATGCTTGCAATCTAACCTGAAAATAATCTCCAGAAACTGTTTAATGACCAGTTAAAATTTTCAGATTTAAAAACTGACTCAACGCAGTAGTGTCAGGTTAGCATTCTATCGAAAATGTCTAATAATGCTGATAAATAAATTTACCTTTTTTTTTTTAAAGATAGATATTACGAATTTGGGATATAGGACGCTAAATTCTGCTATATGTTGTGTGAAACTAGATGTTGGTTTCACAGTAAACGCATTGATCATGTGGACTCGAATATATAGTGCGCTTGGGGTAGTTTGGTGATTTTAAGACCCGTATGCTCTTTTGGAAATATGGCTTACACTATTTGTTTGTTACCCATTAACATGAAAATATATCACCAAAAAAATCTGAATTCTTTTTTTTTCTTCATAAAACTGCATAATTAAAAATTGGGCACGCAGAAAAATTTACCTTGCTATAACCAACTAGAATATTTTGTTTACAATTACAATTTCATTATAAAAGCTATCGATTTTAGAAGAATGTTAGGGCTTTATGAGGTTTGACAGGTGCGATAGAATGACGTAGCATCATGAAAGAATGAAAGAAATTATTCATATAGAAATTTATATTTTTTTAATCAAGTTTTCCTAACCCTGATTAATGATGAAATTATTAAACGGTGATAAGGTGCTAATTCTGTACCAACAATTATTCTGGTATCAAAGTAATTGTTGCCCAAACCGTTCTTACACGTCAATAAACGCGCATCTCTTACCATAATACTCTTAGTTTGTATTATATTTTTATATTTTCAATAAGATAGGCTTTTAAAAATAGCTTCTGTATTTTCTACAGTGATGAACATTCTACAATGGTGATTATTCCATGGTTGCGACTCAAAAGCTTTGTAATTTTTGAAAATTTGGCATTTAATGAACTGACAAAAAAAAAAAAAAAAAAAAAAAAAACAATCAAGTCAACTATTAACTTACAGCTATGTTGGTCAAAATACGAAGGAGAAAGCATGTCTTGTGACAATAACGAAGCTACTTGTTCTCTGCAGTCTTCGTGTTGATCAGCCTGAGAACTTTTAAGTAGAAACTTCCACAGGTCATTAAAAACTTTATTGCAAAGTGGCTAAACAACAAAATTGTATCCGTTAGTTTAATAATTTTTAGTGTCACCTCCACCCGTTACTTTAATGGTTTTTAGTGTCACCACCATCATACATAAAATTAAAAAACAACAAATACGACCTGAATCCATTAAATTCAAACATGACCTTAATTCATTAAATTTCAGCCGGAGTTTCCCTAGATAGTGTTATGGAAATTCCGGCATAAAGGACAAAAAAAAAAAAAAAAAAATCAACACAAAATCTTTCATCATCATTCGTCATTAAATAGTAATCTACAAAGAAAATTTCATGTCATAAGTTTTAATACTTTTAATATCTTTAAATCAATATTTTCAAACTAAAAATTTGATTGAACAGATAGATAGCTTGCTTGCTATGTTATTATTTGCAAGGGTTGGTTTTTGCAGACGTTTGGATTGATTTGCATTAATTTTATTTTGAGGGTAATGGAAATAATGGAGATTCTGCTGATATCCTTTTTCTAGATTACCATTTTTTTTCTTATTTTCATTATATATATTATATATTACATTATATATCCCTTAATATTATCTTAAAATTTTAATTTTAAACATGTTTTAATTGAAAATAATTCTAAAATTTAAAATTGATTTTATATAGCAATATTTTAAATTAATTAAAAATTGATTTTAAATGATTTTAATGTGGCCTTTAGATATTTAACCTGATTAATCCGCGAATATTAATCAGTATGACAATTAATCATTAGAACATAAAAGTAATAAAACCTTTTAACAATCTATGGTAAGCAATTAAGTGGAATTTAAGAGTAGCGGTGACTATACATAATGAGTTGCCTGGCAAAAGGCGTTGTTTCACTGATTGTGAGAGGTTTAGAAATCTATAAGTATTGACAATATAAAATTTCTCGACTATTACACTAAAGATAGGCTAAATAAACTAAAAAGAGGCTAATTTTCATGATTGTTAATAAGACATTTTTTAGTTCAGCCGGACCAATAAATCAAAGTAACAAATCAAAATCCAAAGCACTCTTTGCACACACGTACTAACACAAAATTGGCGGTCAAATTACGGGTCAAAATGATGCTTTCTATGTTTTTTTTTCAAAATATGGTATGGTATGAAAATTTTAAAAGACTTTATTTTTATGGTCACTTCCCTTCATATAAAACTCTCATTTGACAAAAGAGAGAAACTTTGCCCAAGAGGTCCCTTTGCTCGGGAATCTTTTATGTCCAATTATCTTTCTCCAAAACCTAAAAAAAAATTCTTCTACTCAATTTTGAGATTTATTTTTTTGTAAAAAACCTAATTTTTCAAGCAATTTTATTATTATTATTTCTTTTTTTTTGAGAAAGTGTTAAAACAACGAGGAGACCACTAACAGCAAAAAACATCCCATTAGAGTGCGGCCACCATATAATAAACACATTTTCTAAACATTAAACTGTTTTAATATTGCTAATGTTAATAACAAAAATCAATAAATAATAATATAATAACCATAATAATAAAAATATAAAATAATAATAACTGAAAATAAAAATAATTGCATAGAAGTTTAAGTCAGTTAATTAAAAGCATTGTTTTATATATATTTATATATTTATTCAGGATGAAGTTGTATACAAAGTGTTTTAGTCCGTTTCTTTTTATTTTTTCAGAAATTATTTTTTTAGAGTTAATGTCATGTTTTAATAAGCTAAGGTGTTGAAACCATAATACAGAATAAGTAGTATTAACTCTAGGTAGTTTTTTCATATCTACAATGATGATCTCCATAAGTAAATGTATCATTAAAAGCTTTCGGAAGGTTGCTGTTAAGATGGTCATGTACAAGAAGGAAATTTAGTTATATTATGTAATCTTTATGTCTAAGGATTTTTAAGTTTAGATAAAGTTTATTGGTGCTATTGTTGGAGGCTTAAAGCAAATAACAAGAACCGCTTTACTTTCTATCGTAGTCAAACTCTGGTTAAATAATTGACCCCAGGTTTGACATGCACAGATAAGATGTGAGTGAAATATTGAACAGTATATATTTTTTAAAGAATAATTATAGTGACATATTTTAGCTAACATACCTTATGGCTCTATTTAATTTAGATTTGCATGGGTATCAAATTTGTATTTTCATTAAAGATAACTCTTAGATATTTTAACTCTTTCCTAGGTTTTATCTGTCTGCCATTAATCCGAAATTAAGATGTTTTTAAATTACTTTATATCTTGATCTAAATAAAATAATTTGTGTTTTACTTGCATTAAGAGCAATTTTGTTTGATCTAAGCCAGTCATTTAAGTTTTATATCATGTTTTATATGTTTATTAATTGTTTTAGAACTATTAACATACAAGTTAACATAGAATGTCGTCAGCAAAATTATAGGCTTTTTAAAAAGGGAGACACAACAGATAAAAATAATTATCGTCCCATAAGTAACCTTCCAACCATGTCAAAGATCTTTGAACAGATTATTTATGACCAAATATACTTTTTTCAAAATTTCTTCAGGGTTTTAGAAAACATTGTTCTGCACAACACTATAATTAGATTGTTAAATAATTGGCAGACATGTTTGGACAAAAAAGGAGTTTTAGGGACAGTGTTAATTGACCTTTCAAAAGATTTTGATTGCATTCGACACGATCTCCTGATGGCTAAATTTAGTGCATGTGGCTTTTCTATGGAAAGTCTGCAATTTATGTTTCTTGGAGTACCGAATTTAATTAATTTTTATAGAAGAAAAAATTTGTTAGTAATGAATTTGTTTAAACTTTTAGGTTTATACATTGACAGAAATTAAACTTTCACCAGCATATAAAGACTATTTGTGATATTGCAAACAATAAAGTTAGTCAACTTTTTAGATTGAGAAACTGTACGAACATAAACCAGTTGAGGACTGCTGTAAGTGCATACATTCTACCATCTTTTCAATATTGTCCTCTGATATGGATGTCCTGTCGTAAAAAAGATATCTCATTAATCGAGTTCACAAAAGGGCTTTGCAAGTTATATATAAAAATTTCTCTTCATCTTTACAGGAATTGATTTGACAGGAAAAAACGACAAGCATTCATAAAGACATCTTCAGAAGTTAATGACTGAGTTATTTAAATCTTTGCGACATGAAAACCCTCAGTTAACGTGAAATCTATTTAAGCTAAAAATAAGGTATGTTTTGAGACGTAGAGACAAAATTGTTATACCACCTGCAATGTGGCACAAATTCTCTGGTTTTAAGGCTAGTATTATTTGGAACTAACTTTCGAATATATCCAAAGAACCAGAAACAACTGCTTCCTTTAAATCTCGAATTAAAAAATATAGAGAAAGTTCGTGCCATTGTTTTATCTGCAGTTAGTTAATATGTACATTAAATTCTAAGTGATATATTATAATATATTAAATTTTCAGAAGTGTATTGTAATAAATTATATACGGTTGTTTTAATAAATAAAAAAATTAAAAAAAAAAAAAAAAAATGCTTGGGTCTACATTAGTTAAATATATATCATTGTAATACTATGTGTGAGCCAACGTTAAATAAATGATAATAATAATAGCTAAATCCAGGTTTAAATTATTAATAAAAATTAAGAACAGAAGAGGACTAAATATACATCCTCGAGAGACACCATGTGTAATAAAACATTGCAATCGGAAATGTCGTGGCTTTTAGATAAATTTCCATTGATTGATACATATTGTTTTCTATTACTTACTTTGAGATTCCTTTCAGATTTTAAGATTGAATGCTCCTCCACTGAGATAAAAATCACACTCAAAAGGTAAAACAAATTTAAGCAATGTTACATACCTCAGCGTTCTTCTTCTTTAGAATCACACTTACAAGTTTGATCAATGAACAGTGTTTATCCTCACTAAAACATTGATATAATAAACTTTACAAAAAAAAAAAAAAAAAAAAAAAAAATAGTTTTTTTTTACATTGCATGAAAAAACCAACTAAGAATAGACTTTTGCACTCAGGGCAATCAGAACAGTGGTACGTTAAATCATTTAGATGCCGCAAGGTAATCAATTTTACATTTAAGGAATGATTGTAGTAATATGGAGGTAATCATCTTTTACCAACTATATCCTTAAGCATAAGGATAATTAGAAGATTATGCCAGTAGTTTGGCGAGATAAGTATACTGATAAACAACAGATACCGAGTTCGGATTCTTAAAAATTGATTTTTTTTTCTTTTTTTTTTATATAAAAAACCACTTCATGCAAGACTTGAAACCACTACTAGACAAGAAGCTAAAGATGAGTTTAAATTCCAAATTTACCACGCCAAAGTGTTGTAAGTGGGCGATACCCGGATTTGAACCCATAATCTTGTGGTTGGGAGTCTTGTTTGGAGGCTACTCATCAATCATATAACAGCAAATTAAGATCTTAGATCTGGTGCAGTATCAAGTCAGTATCATCCTTATCCAGAATTTTAGCAGACTTCAGAATTTTATCAGCAAACAATAATCATAGTCTTTTTAATGTTGTCATTAAAAAATCTAAGCTTTGAGAAACTCCAACATTAACATGGACATATAATAAATTAAAAAACTATTTCCCATGTTCCGCATTAGGCATTTAAATACATGATCAGCCTTGTTAAATATTTGAGCAAAATTAGGTGAAATTAAAAATCGACTCATGAGCCCTAAAACTTTTACTTACAACTTGCATTGCTTACCTTGGAAATTTGCTATTTTCTTCAAATCCATTTTTCCAAAACTAGAAGAAAAAAATTCGAATTTAAAATTTGAGGCGCTATTAGATGGCAGCATACCTGAACAGAAAACAGTCTTTTTCCCTCGTACCATTAAGCTAAGCAAAATATGATCACAAGTAACTGCTCATTGCCTATTCCAGCTCTACCAATGGAATCAAAATCCGATTAACTAAAAATTCAGATAGTTGTTTTTGAAAAGCTAAACACAGGTTTTACGGATTTAAGAATCTTACATGCATTCAAACTAAAACATATAAAAATCAAACTCACATTGAGCATTTCTTCAAGAGTGACATTTTCACTGTATTTCACAAGTATTGAAAGCATCTAAACTCAAGCAATTTAACAAAAACAATGTTTTGATAAACAATATATATATATATATATATATATATATATATAAAAAACATAAAATCTCTAGTAGATTTCCTGTAAAAACTTTATGAATGAATATTTTTAACGAAATAACAAGAATTTACCATTTTTCTGAGAGCGACCAAACTCATGCTAACTCATACTAACTCATGCTTACTCATACTAGCTCATGCTAACTCATGCTAACTCATATTAACTCATGCTAACTCATGCTAACTCATACTAACTCATGCTAACTCATACTAACTCATACTAACTCATACTAACTCATACTAACTCATATCTAAACCTAGCACTTTGGGATCATTTTATTGACGGTTGGTTTTTAAATTAAATTAAATACTGTCAACTTTATTCAAAGCAGATGATTGTACATTAAATTAATTAACTTAAATCACACTAATGGAAAAACATGATTCATATTGTATTACATTTCAAATATTTGCTGATTCAGCATATCAAATATTTGGTAATTCAGTCTTTCTAAAAAAAGAATTATAAGGAATAAGAATAGCTTTAAAAAATAAATCTTTCTAAACATATAATTTATGCAATAATGAAATTAACAAAAAAAAAAAAAAAAAAAAAAAAGTATATATAAAAATAACTTATTCATTACTTGAAACCCTCAAATTAATTCAGCACACTAAAATAAAATTCAGCACACTAAAATTCAACAAAATTAGATTTTCAAGAAATATACATGATATGAACATGATATGGAATTTAACTATATTTATTTATATTTACCTGTTATTTTTGTGTTTTTACATCCATTATAAGCTGTAT
>JAUZNK010060143.1:0-14993 GCA_035046665.1 Euphysa ruthae
ATATGTATATATGTATATGTAGGTGTATACGTATAAGTTTATGTATATTTATATATAGATGTATAGGTATATATATATATATATATATATGCATAGGCATATGCATCCTCATAATTTTGTGTTTCATCACTTCACTTCTATTGACGAATTTCCATGTGATGAGGCAATTTCATTAATTTCATTAAGGGTGGACCAAAATATGTGGGAGTGGAGACAACATGCTTATGTAACTTATAGAATAAAGGATAGTCTAAAGTGTGATTTATAATTTTGAGGTGATTTTACGGCAATAGTTTAAATGAAAAAATACAAGGAAAATAGTGCAAAGTGTAAGATTCAAGACTTATCATCTTTAACTTTGTGTTTTAATTGGTGGAGTTATGGCAAGTAAAATTTTCCTAAGACAATTTGAAATTTATATAATTAATTGGAAATTTATTCTTAGAAAGTGCGCCGGATGCCAATGAACGAAGTGGTTATATTGAATGCAGATACAAACGAACTAGAATTTGATCAGGAAGATTTGGAAAAGTTTCCTTCAAAGATAGCAAATAGGCTGCAAAAGAATTTACGGCGTATAGATAAAGCACTTAATCAATATGTATCAGCGCAATTTTTAAAAGCTCTTGCTGACTTGATTGGTGGGTACAGAGAAGCTTTTAAATTTACTGATACACCAAAGGTTTGAAAATTTATTTTGGATTAATTTAAAGCTAACTTGGTTTTTTTTTAATACTATATTATACATTAAAAAGTGCTGATAGATGATATCTTTTAACTGGCAGAAGAAGAAAAAGTGTTTCTTCGCCTAACAAGACAATATCTCAAAAAAACAAGAAAATTTATTTAAAAACTATTAAAATTTTGGCCTTATATATTAAGAAATTTGAAATCTTAATATGATTTTTTATTTATTGTTACAAAGTAAAATTTCGAATTGGAAAGTATGATTATAATTTTGTGTTAAAAAATAGTTTTTATACAGCTCATTAAAGGTGTCTGTATATTTTGAAAAGTTCTAATGTTCTAGCGTTCTCACATTTTGGTGTACAGTTTTTAAAAGTATGAGTCTTAGTGTAAGCACACTTAGACTCATATAAACAAGGCGAAAATGAAATAATGTATGCAATTTTAAGAAGCTCATTGTACTAGTTTTTACTTAAAATATCAAAATTTCAATTACTTGCGTAATTGACAAAACTTTTGAACGTTTTGTTAGTCGAAGTTAATTATCAATTACATAATTTTGAATTGTTCATCGTGGTGCAAGCTGGTTGAATTTAACTAATTTTGAAAATATTTCAGGAAAGTCATGTAAACTAAATTTTTATTTTTACTGTAATTTACAACTTTCCTAGATGTCTAATTTGTTTTGTTAGTTCCAAAGTTTTTTACTTTTTATATTGTGTGATTGGTGTCATGTGAGATTTGTTTTGTTTTAGGGTGGGCGTATCGTATTTGACGATGACATGTAAGTGTTGGTAATTAGAAAAAATTTCTTGATTCTGATACAATAATAACTTGCATAAAGTATAAGAATAACAATATACCATTTTTAATCATCCTAAACAATCGATTCAACTCGCCAAAATTATTTAATGAATTTTTATCTTGCGTGCATTTATTCCTCCAAAGCAAAAAATTTCCTGTTCTGCCACCCGCTCATAAATAACCTCAATTACAAAAAAAGATATCTTGGTGCTAGTTTAATTGACAATAGAAATTCCTATTTCTTTCATATCTTTACCTATAACATCCTTTAAATTTTTCCTGTTTTTAAGACTTCACCAAATGAATTAGATTGAATATAAGCATCTAATTTCAAAAGTTTTCAAAATTTTACACATAAAGGAACACAACTGCATATATATTATACGATATTCATTTGTTAGATATATGGTTATCATATGTCATAACAGGTTAAATACATTTAATTGAATATAAGGAACTCATGACAAAAAACCTTCATCTGAAAATCAAGGACGATATGAATCCTATTTAAAATTCACTTAATGTATTTTTCTTGCATCTTTATTAAGTTAATGGCTAGATAAATTTACATTCATACTTCTAATTTTCTAATTTTCATGAAAAATAAAATCTTAAGTTTGTCTTCTAATTAGGATGAAGAAATACAATATCTAGCTGTCGCATTTTTTTTCATGTTTATTTTCACAGCTACAGGTTTTGCAATTCTCAAGTTTGATAAGAGTTTTTTAACACTATTTTTTGCCCCATTTTACTGCATTATTTTTTTTATTATACTTAAAAACATAACATACTCGCAGGCACACACACACAGCACACATACATACATACATACATAAATACATACATAAATACATACATGCATACATTCATACATACATACGCACACACACACATACATACATACATACATACATATACACACACACCACTAACACACACACACCAAGCGCTCACACCACACACACACATTTCACACACACACACAGTCAGCGTATCTACTGATGTAAAGATTACTTGCTGATGATAATATCCACTGATTCAAAATTTCACTAATCAAAATTAAAACCTACTAGCTCAAAGGCTCAATGATTTATCACAGTATCATGTGATGAAAAAATAATTAATCCAAAATCCACTGATGCTAGGATCTAATGATCAAAATATTCACTATTCAAAATGGTTTGAAATATCTACTGACTCAAAAATCTACTGCTCAATGTATCTTTCAGTCTAAAGATCTGCTGATTGAATGATTATAGTTATCCAAATGATTCACTGATTCATAAATCAACTGATCAAATGTCCAAAGGTTTTTGCATTTGAAATAAGATATTACTCAATTTATCTATTTTTTTAATGAAAAATTTAAAAGGAAATATATTTTCGTGGTCTTTTATGTATTTTAAAAATGATAGATAATTTTTTTAATAATTGGTAATATAATTGATGGTTGTCTTTGTTTTATATATAATATTTATAAATTTTTGTTTATTAAAATAAATAAATTTTTTCTCATTCAATAAAGAGGTAAGTTTCTATTTACCTGAATTGGTATGAGAAGTTAGTTTATAGAATAATCAAATCAGAATGTTATTATGAACTTGTGTTCAAATTATTGATTTTTCGAAATGATTTTATTTGCTGCTCATTTTATTTTGTTAAAAACAAACTCCTTTCATATATTTGAATTGAGTATTTTTCAGAAATCAAATCGTATATCATTCTATTCATTTTTTTAAATAGCTACAGTTTCTATTTATATTAAACTTACATGAATGTGAGTTGAAACATGTTAGTGAAGCTGAAACTAATTAAATAAACACGGTCATTCATGAAGTTACAGGAGGTTAATTTTTTTACTCTCTTTTGAGTTTTATTTTTTTCTATATTTATTACGTCAATATTATTTCTTGCAGAACATTTCCGTTAAGGAATTTTCCTGGGTTTGTGAAGACAAATTATTTTAATTGAACATCGACAATGTAGAATCGTTTAAATATATCTAGAATCGTTGAGTTATTTTCAAATGCAGTTTGCTTTGAGAAAATTTCTTGTGCGTTGATGTTTGTTTTAGTTTTTTGCTTATTATTGTTGTTCAATTATCTCATTGACTTAATAGGCCTGCCACACATATACAGGTTTGGAAAACATTTCTGGAGAAGATGACTTTCTCAATACTTTGATATATAAAAGCATTGCAAATCATATATCAATATCAAAAACCTATTTCACTTAACTATTGCAGTCTTTCTGGAGCAGGCTCAGTGAATAATTATTACTGGACCAAGCTGGTTTTATTTTTCTGATTTCCTTCCTTTCGACAAGCAATGAAGAAAATATACTTATTCTTATACAGTTTTATGTCCATTTCACATGCTAGCATGGTTTAGACGGGGTTATTTATGGCACTCTTCTATAACAATCTATCCTGCACCAATGCACTTTGAATCCCTTTTTGTTTAAGGTCATTTTTAACAATCTATTCCCAAGTCATTTGTGGTATGCCCTTCCCGCGGTTCCCATCTACATCTATTCCTCTTGATTTCTTAACACAGTTATGTTATCCATCCTTCTCAATATGGCCAAACCTCCTTAATCTAATTTTTTGAAGTATTGTCACCTTACCTTAACGAAAAATTTCTCACTAAAAGAACAATTTATTCTAACAGGGCTTCTAGCATAATCCATTCTTCAACTCCAATTTCCTCATTTCCCACCATATCACATCTCATGGGACTCTATCAAAAACCTTTTCTAAGTCAATAAATGCAAAATACAATTTATTCTTTTGCAGGCACTTTTTCTGAAGCTGCCTACTTCTAAAACTTGCATCAAGATACCCTTTGCTTTAATGAGCCCAAATTGCATAGCATCAATATTAATCCTATCTCTAAATTAGCTTCTCCATTACCCTTTTCAAAACCTTCATCACCTGGTCAAGTAATTTGAGCCCCCTGTAATTGCTTCTCTCTAGAGTATCCCACTTTCCTTTATAGCAATTGAACTAGTCTCCCAATCAGTTTGGATTACACCTTCACTAAATTTGTTAGCAAATCAATGCCAACCTCACCAGAGGCCTTCAAAATTTCTGAAACGTTTCTTGATGGTCCAGCAGCTTTCCTACTTTTCATCTTAGGCGTAGCGAATTTTAACCATTCTCTATTAGATAAAAGAAGCTCTTCAGCACAATATTCCTGAAGGTCCATACAACATAGAAAATAGAAATGGTAGCTGAGGGTAACAAAATATTAGTTTTGCCAGTAGATATTAATACACACATTTGATAATATACGTTAATTTCCATAATTGGCGATAAATCAAAATTAATATGATGTGGGTGCAAAAAGGGGAGGGTGGGAGAATTAAGTTTATGGTAAACCAAAATTAAGCATGTGGAGTGAGTTGGTGCTCATAAATTTATGTATAATTATGTACTTACATAAGATGTTTTATCTCTTGCAAAAGATAAATTTTCATGATGTGAAACCCAACAAGTGTGCTATGAAAACCCTAAATTTGTAAGAATGCATTCCTCAATATCATGATTTAAAACTGTACATTAGGCTTTGACTCAAACTAAAAGAAATTTCTTAGTTTTGCTATATTTCTATTGTATTCTTTTATTAGTGTGGCAAGGGACTGATAGGCTTTGGGGTTTATAAAGATTTTATCTTAAATTTTTCCCCCAAAACAATATCAAAGAAATTTCTAATGTCAAATCAGTCTGATAATTTATACTGACAACGCAGTCAGTAAGTAGAATGGTAAAAAATTTTTTAAATTTTTGGGTGTGAAATTTGTGTACATTAGAGAATATGAAGCATCAAGGTATATGTGTGCGGAGGATGAAAGTTTGGCAAATATTAAAAAGGGGTTTATAAGATAAGTCAATTAATTTCATTATAGATATATGGAAATTAATTTTTAATGCTATTATATATTTGTATGTACTATATATTAGTTATTAATTTATGCAGGTTTTTATTGGACCAGAATCAGCATTTTTTTTACTTAAAATGGTTTATTCTATTCTTTGCCTTTGTTTGCTTTGTTTGCTTTGTTAGATTTTAAAGATTTGTTTTTATTGCCTCTAGTCCTGTAATTTTTCAGCCATTATTAAAGGGAAGCTGAAATTATTATGGAGAAAGTCTTTATAAGGGGAGTTGGCCTATTATAGGTTTTAAAAATTGGTTTTCAAAGCCAAAAATTTAAAAGATTTAAAATTTAAACTTATATTGAGATATTGGCTTTTTAAAAAAAATTAATAGGTTATTGGAGAGGTTAAGAAATTCATTTTAGGACAATTTAGATCAATGAGTTACAATAAATTTCTTTTATTCACTAATGAATATTTGGCTTTAGGTTCTTAGCTTCACGATCTGGGAGTATGAGGATTTTTTTAGAACAAATTCTAGATCTACAGTCGTTTCGACAGGTAAAAAATCATTTTTACATTTAAGAAATCAAGTGTGTCTTTAAGAAATAGGTTTTCTTATGTAATTCATCAGCATTTATAATAGATATTATTACTTTCAGCAGATAATTTTGTTTTAAAGTAGTTATTTTATAAATCGCTTGTGAAGATAGTGAAAATTTATTATTTTTATCATAGTTATATAAACTTATCAGATTTATCATAAAAGTCATTCTTAATCTGTAGATAATGCCCAGATGGACATAACTGTATAGAAATAAACAAGTTCTCATAAGACTCAAAATTATTGTTATGGTTTTACAAGAGTAATGATTTATTATTCCTTATAGAAATTTTTTTCTCAATTAAGCAATATTATTTGCAAACTGTTTTATTTAATTTTGATTTAAGGTAGGTTAATTAATTTTTAATTGGTGCCTGTTCCTATAGTTTGCTATAGATAATTATGTTATTAATTGATAACCGTTTTTGTAGTTTATTGCAGGGCGATTAGACATGATGAATGATGGGGTGGAGTTCTTGGATATATTTGAACAAGCTGTCATCCAAAGAAATGCTGGTAAGAATTGATTTTATTGGGCAACTCTGAAGTGATTTTATTGGGCAACTCTGAGTCGCAGTCACCAAACTGCCATTAATTTTAGCTGGCAGATTTAGCTAACAAATCAATCTTATATGAGAAATCAGAAAAATCCATATTTCAAAACAAAATAATGATAAAATCATGTATCTTCATGCATACAAGTTAAACCAAAAAACTCTAACATCGAATAAGATAAGAATTACGAATCATTTAGCTATTTGCATTTCATTATATATCAGATGCTCACCAAACAAACAAGGTTTTGATATCATCCAAATACAATTAATTCTATTCCCTAACTAAAGCGAAAATTTAATTTTTTTGGGCCATTTGAAGTTTGGTTTTTAAGGCTTTGTTCTGATTTGGGTATCATGCAGAGCATTCAGAGTAAAACTGAACCTGTTTTTCTTATACAAAAACTTAACCCCCCACCCCTCTCTAAAAAGATTTCTGTCAAAAATCCTTGTTGTCCCTTTTATTTTCCCTCTCCTTTTCTGGACTCTTTTTCGATGGTCAAGTTTTTATGGAATTAACTCACTATAGGAGATATATCTAAGAGAATAATATTTGTGATGTTGATAAAACTGTCGCAGTGTATTTATGCTATAGCAAGGAAAAGTAGTGGTCAGAAGTTGCATTATCTTTTTAAAATTGTGATCGGCATCTAAATGTCATTTCACAACCACGCAATTCTTGAGAATTTTTACAATAGTCCATTTTTGCGCAATCATAAAGCACAAAAAATTAGCAACAAATGTTTTTTTTATGAAATGTTATCAATTTTTTTTCACAGAGGAAAATTTTTTTTTTCAAATTGATGCGTTGGGGTATATACAGTTTTTATTTGCATTCTCCAAACATTCGCTTATTCTATTCTTGCAATATTTTTTGTTCAAAATATGCTGTTATCAAAGGTAAATCAAAATCTCATGTCTAATGGAAAATACTGGGGGAATGTAACTGGTGACAAAATTTAGAAATTCTGATATGCCTAATAAAAAGATTTAAAAAGTAGTTGAAATTTAAAGTGGTTTAAATTAAATTTAAATACAATTTTGGTGAATAATCAGAAAAAATTAGATCTGGTTATGCTCTTTTAAAGAAGCCTTGGGAAGAAAAACAAACCAAAATTTGATGCCCATGATAGTTAAAATAAAAAGAAGATTAACAACAATAAAATTATTCAACACTCAGCTTTACCCTTCCCCAAGAATAAAAAAGAGGTCATTGTAAATTTTTTTAATTTCAATATTTTTTAAGAATCTGATTCATATTTTTATATTCTTAGATATTGAATCTGATGTTTACTATCAGTGGAGAGAGAAAATGAAAGTAAGAATTTCTCATAGAAAATGCAATTATAGTTCAAGAAAAAAAAGTTTGGAAATCGTTATGTCAACTTCTTCTAGTAGTAATTTTAAGATGTTTTTAGTTGGCTTATTCATATCTATGTGTTGCTTAATCATTAATCATTAATTTTTTGATTTTCTTCAAAAAAAAATAACAAATAGAAAATTTTATGAAAAGCTTTTTCCAACATTAGCTAAGGAAGCCATGATTTTTTAAAAAGTTTTTCAAAACATTAATTTACAGTTTTTACTTTTTTTTTTTTTTTTTTTAGTTATGAAGTGGATTATTCTTTAATTATTAAAAAGTTTGCTGTAGTCAGTAATTTGGCGTTGTTGTTCATATAATGCTGATTTGTGTTTCCAATAACTTTTTGGACTCAGGGTAAAACCAACAGAGTCCTATGAATTCGCCCATATCAATCCATTTGGTCAATTAATCTTAGAAATTTTTTATTATTTTTAAAAATATCGTATGAAACCATAAGAGTGTCTCGTGCAAAAATTCTCATTGCCGGTTTGGGTCCATTTTATGTCCTGAAAGAAGCTAATATCGGTGTTTTTTACTATTCTTAAAATATTACATCTCCTGAAACGTTCTTTTAGACCTAAAATATTACCTCTCCTGAAACGTTCTCTTAGACCTAAAATATTACGTCTCCTGAAACGTTCTTTTAGACCTAAAATTTTACGTCTTCTGAAACGTTCTTTTAGACCTAAAATATTACGTCTCCTGAAACGTTCTTTTAGACCTAAAATATTACGTCTCCTGAAACGTTCTTTTAGATCTAAAAGCAAAATCTTTTTAAAGTTTATCAAAAGCTGTTTAGTAATTCTTTTTTTTTTATTTTATTTTTTTTCACGAATTTAAAGTTTTTATCCACCTGCCGAAAATTCATGTTCCTCGGATCCGGGGCATTTTGAACCTGAAAATTACTATTTAAGTTAATTTTTTATTAAAAATTTATGTGTAGGATTTTGGGTGTTAAATTTTTTATCAGTGAGGCATGCCCAAAATTTCATGTTTTAACATTTTGGGCAAAGTCTTGCACTTCAATTACGCAGCAGTTTTGGTAACTCTCTGAAGTATTTTAAATTTTATTTATAAAATTAAAAATACAAGGCTTTTAAGCCATTGGTTTTGATTAGTTTTTGTTTTATTTCCAGGAGTCAATTAGTTGCTAGAGCTTTTTTTCTTAGCTTTCACATTTGCTGCTTTAAAACTTTCATGAAATATTTTCCATTATTATCTTAGAAAAGTGGTGGTGTCTTCAAAAAATCAGTAGAAGGAAAATATGGTCATTTGAAGGGAATAGTAAGTTTTTATAAAAATCTTACTTAAGTGAAGTATTTTGTTATTTAATAAATAGAGAATTTTCACATTTAATCACGTGTCAATTCCTGTTAATCACATAGCGCTTTAACATATAGTATTTAATATATGTTATTTCTTACTATTTATTCTAAGCTCCTATTTTAGGCTTAAAACTAATTCATTTATTACCTCTTTTAGTCCTTTTTTGGATGGAGTTCTTCATAGACTTTTAAACCTTTTTTCCTGAATGTCTTCTCAACAACTCTTCGACCACCATTCTCAAAGCTGGAAGATTCAATGGAAACTTTTTTCCAGTTAGGATTTTCTTTGCACCGGAAAAAATTTTCTTTAGAACTTACAGACCACTGTTTGTCATCACAGTGCTAATGCTACAAATAAAACTCATAAGTAAATGCATTACACCTAATCTTAGGATGAAATTTGTAAAAATCTCTGGATAAACCCACATGATGTTGAATAGTAGTTTGTATAGCTGCTAATCACAAATGAAGATCATGTGCTTTTGATCAGTCGTGTGTGTTATTCTTTTTGCTTCAATCATCGCAGTAATGGTTTTTTTTGGATCTGAAGATATCAGTTTAATGAGGGGAGTATATACAGCCATTGTTGCCTTTCCTTTCAAAGCCCTGAGTTCACAAATATCGCATGTTAAAGCCTGAATATTCTTGTGTATTGGCAATAGTCTTCACAAATTTCAAAATCTAACTATTGAGCTCTTCATTTTGTTATTTGTTTATGAGCAAAATAATTCAATGAACTTGCATCTGAAGAGTGATGGCTGTTATGGGTGGTTTCTTCGTCACAGAATAATTGTAAACAGGTACATCTGGAAGATCTGAAATTTTTATGTCTGTCTTTTTAAGCTTCAGTAAGGTCATTTGTTCATCAATGCTTTCATCCTAGTTTGGTTGTGTCATGCAAGTGAATAGCTTTGGTTTGTTTTAAGAGGTGTATGTAAATAAGCAGTTTCTAAGGTGTGCTTTTTGTCAATGCTTATCTCCACCAATCCTACATACCTCCCCAATGGAAACCATTTGTTGTTTAGATATTTCACTATAATTAATATCACTGTCTCCTTTGCATGCAGCATGATAATCTTTAAATAGGCATTCCTTTGACATCATGAGAAACCTTAAAATAAACAAAAATAATTAGAATTAGTCTGTTGTTAATAATCTAAGAGCAGGAGCATAGACAGGGTATTAGGGATGGGTTGGGCACTAAGCACTGAGCGAGACCAGCATGTGGCAAGAGCATGTCACTAATCATGCATACTAACTAAGTTTTCCAATAAATAATATCTTTGTGTCAAAAAGTTGTGTGAAATTAAAAGGCTGCATATTTTTTGCTGTTTTGTACTTTAACAGTATCACACTATGTTATACAATGTTTATTGGGTCTCAAACAGAATTGGAACAACAGAACAATGCCTAAATTTTTTAACCGTCCATAACAGTTTTCATGTATTCAATTGCATTTCTTCAACCACTGATTCGCACACCTTTGGAAGATTGAAAAATTTAGAAAAGAATATCTCATGATGATTTATAATTGTTCAATTGATTACATTTAGTTTATGGGAAACAACTTTTTCTGATATTGGGAAACAGGAAGTCAAACAAAAGTAAATAACTGAGAATATTCAGAAAATTTATGAATCTCAATTGACATTACCAAATTGATAGATACTCAGCATGAACTTACAGAAACAAACAAATATATAAATTTGATCACAGCAAAACACTTCATGTGAGCTCCATTGGTTTCAAAAAGTAATATACATCCATTACCTAAGATGTACCAATTTCACTGACTGGCTTTGGAGCTTCCTGGCACAATTTGACCTCATTTTCATCAAAAAAAATATAATGACTCACCATTCAACTTCCTTTTCTGTCTTGTTTTCAAGTCATTTACCTTTTCTATTACTTGCTTCTTTTTTTTTTTTTTTTTTTTTGTATTCTACACGTTTTTTTTAAATATTTCGAGATTATCATTCAATCAACAGTTCTCTTGTGAAAGTGGTTAAGCACAAAATTTCCTTTCCAGCATGTATAACTTTACCACGTTTGGATAGTTGGAATTTTCACCTTAGTACACATTTTGGTAAAAATCCACCATTTTGAATTTAACTCGATATATAAAATGCTTAAGGGCTCTGATATGGCACACATTGGTGTTTCACAAGATTCAACAAAAAAATTCCATGTTTTTCTAAAATTTTGGGTCCACCTGAAAAAACCCCATTTTTCCCACAGACTATATCAATTTTTTTCCAATTTTGCTTATTTTTCTCTCCAGTTATTTTTTCAGTTTTTAATTGTTAAGTCCTTTTTTGGCAATATAAAAGCGGCATATGATTCCATTTTATTTTTAAAAAATTGCTTGCCTCAACAAAATTATTTTTATAATGATTTCATAATGGACTATGATATAACATTGATGTCTTAGTGATGTCATAATATGATTTAAAAAAAAAAAATTTTTTTGTCATGTTTATAGAGTTATAACTTTTTTGAAATAACTTGCTAGTTATTCAATTATTTGAGAAACTGCGCTGTAATATTTTACATCACAGGCATAGGTATTCAATACCAATTCTGAGTTTTCTTTGCTAGAACCAAATTTGCATTAGTTTGAATATGAGCGATTGCTAAAAAAAATTTTGAGTAATTTCAAACTTGTGATAAATTGTATATTTGAGCAGGTTTCAGGTGCCACAAGCAAGCCGCTGCTATTAAATGTATTGACTGTGGCAAACGTACCTAATGTGATTTTGGAATTATTGTTTTTATCTTTAACAATTTATATATATTTATAATTCTGTAAATCTATAATAAATAACAATAATAATAAATTTAAATTTAGGTCAATGATATTGAAGTTAAAGAAGTTAAGGTAGTTTAAATTTTTTTTTTTTTTTTTTTTAATCCTGGTTTAAGATAATCATAAATATTAGTGTAATGTTATTCATAAATTAAATCATCATTGTATTCTATGAAAATTTAGTATGCCATAATAATTTTATATAATATTGTTAATATTTAAGTGAATTTTTCCAAGAATTTCTCTTTTATGAATTCTCTCTTAGATTGAAAAAATGAAATAGATAAAAAATACACATCATAAATCCTTTTACTTTTATCTATTTATTAGTTACTTCTAGCTGATGGGAAATTTGTATTCCACCCCTCATATTGTTTTCAAATATTTTTAACACGCTCTTTTTATTTTAGAAAAAAATGAAATCAAAATTTAAAGTTGGTTACAAAGGTGTTATGAAACTAAAGGTATAAAAACCTTTATCTGTTTTGCTTTTTTATCGACAATTTAATCCTTACAATGTTAATAGTAACAAAACTTTTGAACTTTTGCTGCTTGAGGTTTTTATACCTACCATAATAAATACTCTTAGGTTGATTATTAAATAGTCTGAGATTTTGTGAATTATAATTTTGCAATATCTTTCTAGCACTGTAAGTTCACTTGTTTTCAGTGTTTTTTTTTTAATCTTTAGCATTTAAGGTCAACAGATTACTTAATTTTGGAATTCTTAAAGCTAAAAAAGAGTTTACTAAACTCTTCTACAAGCAGGTTATATATGTGCAACTGATATAAATAAAATAGTTCAGAATACTTAAATAGTTTCTGTTTAAGATTTTCTTTTTTAACAGGACAATATTTTACTGTTCTGCTGAAGTTTTGGATGATATTAGGTTTGATATTTTTATGATTTTGTAATTTAAAAAGGAAATTTGGTAATTTGATACCTATTTAAAATATCAATTATTTGGCTAGTTATATATTTATGGTGTATGTCTTATTTAAATATCAATTTGATTTTAGAAAGCTTTGAAATATTAGAATATATTATTCACTGACCCATATGACTGAACTATTCTAGAAATTATCTTAGAAATTAACAAAACTTCTTGAAAAATTTTTTTGCTCAATG
This sequence comes from Euphysa ruthae, assembly GCA_035046665.1. Lineage (NCBI taxonomy): Eukaryota > Metazoa > Cnidaria > Hydrozoa > Anthoathecata > Corymorphidae > Euphysa > Euphysa ruthae. Next base: position 13,147 of record JAUZNK010060143.1, read on the forward strand.
CAAATCGAAATATTTTTTTTTTGTATATAAAGCTTTTGCTTTGGATTTACTTTGGTTTCAGGATGGAAAAAAGAATCGTATCCAAGATAATGAAGTCACTGTGAAACGAAACAATTCAATGCCAATTGCAGCTAATAAAAAGTCTGGAATAAAAAAAGATCGCCACTCTGTTCATCTATCTCATATATCAGCTAAAAAAGACGTAAGTCATCGCTTAACTCATTAAGTACTACAGGGAATTGTGTTATCATAAAACTTGAAATTTTCTCTGTATGGTGTCATTGTTTTTGATAATGATTCGTTTAGTTTTTATAAGTTCAACAATAATTTTGTGTTCTCCAATTTTCATTTACTTAATGTAATGTTTATAGCTACATCTTTGTGACAGTTTTAGCCCATGCGATGCTAGAATATAAAGCTGTCTTCCAATACTCAACAATTTTTAAATTTATTTTTCAAGAATTATAAACTTTAGTGTCTAAAAATTAGCAGGGTAATTTAAATTTCAAGGGTATTTTTATTTCATTGTAAAGTTTGAAAAAAGTAGACTTGATTTGACCCATGGTCACATACTTGAAAACCCTAAATTTTGTAGTTAGATTGAAACATAGTAGTAGACTCATTAAAGCAAATATTTTATTCCTCTTGCCTGTATAGTCGAATTTCAGAAAAAATCTTTAAAATATTTTTTTGAGCATTTATATATAAATATTTATGTATTAGTGTTAGCTTTTTTCTTTTTTTATAGGTTTTAGTTTTATGTTTTTCGTTATGATGTTAAATCAAAAATTTGTGGTTATAAATCTTTGAACAATGAGAAAACAGTCTAAATACTCTGTGCTGATTTATCAAAAGTCCAATATGAAAAACAAAGTAGCGTTTTTCAGAAGATTGTTATTTCGATTATGCCCTTTTCCTTTTTTCACGCTCAGTAACCTTTTTGAAAACTTTGGAAAAAAAAGAACAAACAAACTAATTAATCAATTTTTATAACATTTAAAAAAGAGAAAAAATGTTGTAATAAATAAATTTGAAGGCTATAATAAAGGTAATAAATGTATCTTTTAATATAAAAGTGCGCTTGTAGAAATTGCAAGTAGTAATTAATATGTGAAAGCAACTACAAAACCGCTAAATCTGAAATTGAGAATTCAAAGGACGTCAAATCGAGGCTGCAAAAAATGGTGAAACGAAAAGTCTGATTAAATTTCAAAATGTTATAAACAATATTATTCCAAATATTAGAAGAAAGGGTTCGTTTAGATGTTTTTAGATCAAATCTTATTATCATTTGTTATAATTTGTTTTTTAGATTTTTTGTTTTGGTTTTTGTCTTATAAATAAAAAATTATATTCAAAACGAATTCAAAGAAGAAATTTAAGAGAATCTTTGTTAAGTAGCATGTAATTGTTGCACCAGACATTGAATGATTTTTTTTTTTCTTAAGTTTGTCAAACAATGTTGATTTCTAAAAATAGTTCTCTGTTTTATAACGCTTTTGTTTATATTTAATGTTTTTATGACAAAAATTATTTTTTGAAATATATTTACACAGTGGTTCAATGACAGAGAGTTAAATTTTAAGAAGTTCAGTGAATCCTGATGTTTTAAAAAATTTTGTAGATGTAAATCGAAATGGTAAACATCAAGCACTTCTTTTAAAATTAAAATAACTATTTTTTTTTTTTTTTTTTTTGTGCAAAGTGACACAAAACAGATGTGATAGAGGTATTTAGATAGTAATGGGACCAAAGCTTGCATGGGTTACTCCTTCATCTCAATTAGGAACTGCAGCTAACTTTTCTGCTTTGCATATTATGCAAAAACACTTGTCCCCAAATATATA
>JAUZNK010060154.1:0-14993 GCA_035046665.1 Euphysa ruthae
ATATGCTGCCCGAAATTAGATGGTGGTTTCACCGTAAGCGCAGTCATCAAGTGGGCTCGAACCACATACCTTTTCACCACGGTCTCCGTAGTTCGGCTCCTTAGACCACTGCGCCACGGATCCACAAATCTTTCACTTAGTAAGCCCTTGCTATAGTTGCGCATACTTCTGGATTTTTAAAAACTTTTAGTACCTGGTATGAACCTATTGATGTTATACGTACCAACAATAATCCTGACGTAATCTAACATAATGATGTCATATCAATATCATTTAGCGATCACGATCTGATTTATTGTATACGTAAATTAAACCATTTAAATACAAACCAAACACTATAAAAGTAAGAAACTTTAAGAAATATTCTAAAGAACTTTGTGAACAACTGAAAAGCTCTGACTGGACGGTTGTGTTTGCTTCAACTGAGGTCAATGATGCCTTGTTAAAAATGAGAGAAATCATAGCAACTTGTCTAAAAAATCTTGCACCTGTTACTAATAAACAAATAAAGGGCAAACCCTGTTTTTGGCTAAAGCCTGTAATTAAAGAACTGTTAATTGAACACGATAAACTCCTTGGTAAATATCGCAAAACAAAATCCCTAGAAGCAGAGGTAGTTTTTAAAAGAAAACGAAACGTTGTAAAGAAATTAGTTAAGGATCCGAAACAAAACTATTGCAAGAATTTACTCAACGAAACATCAAACAAGCCAGAAAAGAGTTGGAACAATTTAAAGAAACTTTATCCGAGTAAATCGAAATCATCATCGAAAATATTTATTGTTAATTCCATTCTAACCACGGACAGTTATTTGATACCAGATGTTTTTTGAAGTTATTTTGACAGAACAGTATCCACGTTAAAAAAATCAGCTTTCATCCTAAAAGAATGTGTGTGGAAAATACACAAGAAAGAAAAAAAACGTATTTATACAACTTTCAAATTTGAATTTGTTTAGACAAAGCAGGTGCTGTATCAGCTAAAGAAAATTATTCCAAAAAAAGCTACTGGCTTAGATGATATTTCACTTAAGATATTGAAAGACAGTGCATTGGTACTAGCGGAAGCACTCACACATATCATTAATCGTTATTCGTTAATGAGCTCAATTTACCCTACTGGCTGGGAACTATCAAAAGTTGTGCCGATTCATAAAATTAAGTCGAAAAACCACCTTAAAAATTATATACCCATTTCCGTTATACTAGCAATATCGAAAATCATATATCCTTACTAGGCCTGTGATCTACCTTGCAGGGAAAAACGCTTTCATTATGAGACAAGACTGTCAGCAGACTTGCAACAAATAGCGAACTGGTGTGATGAAAATGAAGTAGTACTAAATCTTGGATAGGGGAAAACAGGATCTGTGCTGTTTTGAACGTCAAATAATCTATCCAAACAACCAGAAACCTTAAACGTCACATATCGCAACAACATTGTTCAATCTACCCCCAAATATAAGTATTTCGATATTGAAATAAACCTTACACTCAACATTAATATACATGTCGACAAATGTCTGAAAAAAGTATGTGGACGCTTGAGATTTTGAAAAAAATTAGATCGTTTTTGACAAGTGTTGGATATATACCGCACAATTATTATGCCTGTTCTCATATACCATGGTAATCTATTTCTTGATCGACCTCCCAGCCTTAATAGAAGATTCCAACGTTTTCATACTCATTTAATTCTTGTAATCAAGGATGAGTAACTACACAGTAAAAACGAAATCACCACTAATATAAAACATTCTATTTGCCTCACTTCTCCCAAAAAATCGTTTCACGAAAAACACCTGCTTAAACTCTGACGACTATTTCCAACTTCAAAACCATGAAAAATCAACTTGACAAAATGGTTATTTAATCAATCTACCTAAATGTCGATTGGAGTCTGATAAAAAATCATACTATTATTCTGGTGCAAAAATATACAACGAAGTCCCACTGCACATACGCAAGGAAAAACTGTATAAAAAATTCAAAATACTATTGAAGAAAAGTATTGGATGATACTCACCTTATATAAATATAGTTTTAAATTTTTATTTGTTTTTTAGTTACAATAATTTTATTATATTATAGCAACATTTTTAGTTTAATTTTTAGATTTTAACAGGACTCACGTTGATTTTCATCCTGTATGAGCATTTGTTAAATAAATAAAATGAAATTTTTTTTTAGTTTGCATGCTTAAGTGGTTGAAGCAACTGTATCAGGATCATTGCGCAGACTTTATTATTGACTTGGTCTGTATTATCTGAGGGCGGGGGTATTATTTCACTTTCACCACTTTCCTGTATAATTTTTGCATATTCAACTTGGCGGGGAAACATTCTCATAAGATTCATATACAAAAAATTCCCCTCAATCTTTTCCAATTTCTTAGAATCAGTTTTTTTTTCTGAAATTCTGAGTATGGTCCATTAAATATTCCACGTTTCTCATACCCGTCTATACTTTTAAGCACTAACTTTGTCCATAGCATGAAAGTTTCGCATCACGGTTTTGTTTTTTAAACAGCATTTGTTGGGTGAGAAAAGCCCAGAAAAGTTAGGAAACCGATTTAAAAATTTTCAATAAAAATAAATGGTATAGAACACTGTCAACTTGTTTTAGACATTCCATTTTGTTTTCGTTTCCTCACATACAATTTCAACGACATAGTTTTTATGGTTTTTTGCTCATATTCGCTTCAGAATGGAACTTTTTGTTTATATAACTTCAAAACTAACTATAAGAGCGAGGTTAAACAACGAAATAACGACGAGGAGATTCTATGACTATCAATTACCATACGTTAAAAGATTTTCAAAAACAAATACAATATTTCTTACTATACTGTTGTTTGCAGCAGACACTGACCAGCTAACACACCGGTGTTTAGTTATTACAGAAAACCGCGTCAAATCAATCCATCATCTGTTTTTTACGAAATACCACCAAGTATTACCCACCACCACTACCTCCACCACGTCCAACTGTTCGATCCCCTTGTCACCAAAGAAATCAAGAACCGGACCATTAGATTGATTTTGATAATCAGGATACATTTGACTTTATAAAGCTGAAACGAGTGCTATTAGAAGAAAACTGTTCAAGAGACTTTCGTATTCCATTCCACGCAACAATTAGTGATAATTCTATTGTCTTGACATCCGAGAATTTCTTTGAGGGAATTCTATTCTTCACGGTAATGATCAACATTCAGTTCATACTATTTGGGAGCCAAAGTCTACATATAAAGGTTGATTGCTTTACGTGTTAAGCTGTTGGATTTGTAGTCCAGATTCGAAGAAGCTCTTTGATTTTTGACTCTCAAAGAGGTTGACTAACATACAAAAGTTTTGCAACAACAATATGCATCCATGCAAGCCGTACCAATTGGAACAAAAGTGTATTCCGTTGAGGTTATTGTTCATGCATTTGAACACCCCACGACCGATATATTTTAAACTGAGACATCAGTTACAATTCTGACAAGATTGACATCAAAAGTGGGAAAACTTAACGAAGCAAGTTAGCTCAAAGCAGTGTTGGTCCCTTTATAGAAAATAAAAAGATAGCATATTAATTTTTGATGACGTGTACGATAAAGAATCTTTGTCATACCATGGACGCTTGGTATATGATAAGCAGTCAAGGTAAAGAGCAAACTCATCAATTTTTTTATTTTTTTATAAATATATGCGGCAGATCTCTCTTCCATCCCCGCGGCGTTCGCAATGCTTATAGGGTATATAATGGGAGTTCATGTTTAAGTAGATCCATTGTACAACGCTGCTAACCATTTTGAAATTTCACGTTATCAACAATTTGGAGTGACGGGAAAAGTGATCAGATGTCAAGAATTGTAAAATTTTATTGCTGTCTTCATTAAAACTGTTTGGTTGAAATGGGAAATTCTGATAGAAAAAATAAAGACTGGTAAACTAATAAAAGTGCAAGAAATTTGAAAATCAAACAATAAGTAATGGAAGAGGATGATCAGCAGTGACTTCAATCAGGTATTGAAAATGCTAACGCGTAGCAACAACAACAAGCGGTCACCCAAGACGCTGCTCCAATAATAACAACTACATTTGTTCCTGAAGCTGTTGAAAGTACTAAAAACGATATGAACTTCATATTGAGCTAATCAATATTGCAGACCATTGCCAATGTCCTGGCTGCAAACGGAAAACCGTCGAGATTTAGATTGACCCCGGAAAAACAGCACCCTTTCTCATGAAATTCTGCAGTCATAATTTTTATGAAGCCATTCTTTATTTTCAAGTCCTAAAATTGAAAAAAACAGATGACAAAAAAAGCTTTGATGTCGACAAACGCACTGTTGTAGCTTTTCGTAAATTAGCTCAAGGTGTGCAGTCAATTGAAATCTTCTGTCGTCTAATGAATATTCCGCCGTCTATGAAAAATCTTGCATATAGTGAAATCATTAATAAGCTGCATCCATTATATCTTCAAGCTGCTGAAAAATCCATGTCAGATGCTGCAGTTCGTATAAATGATATCAACAGTATAATGGCTTCACTTGATGGTTCATGGCAAAGACGAGGGTAGACGTCATTAAATGGTGTCTTAACCTACCTTGAACATGAAAATTATGTCTATAAAAACTTTTTTCTCGGAAAGAACACATTTTTTGAAATTCTGCAGAAAATAAAATCTGAATCTTTGATGAATTTGTTTGAAATTTTCAGGGTTTGTTCTTAAACACTAGATGTCCCCTACCTATATTTTTGCATATAACATAAATTTCAGTGTTTATGGATGTTTCAAATTTTCCAAAAATTTCCTATGCATGATTTCAAAAACGTATAACTCATATTTTGTTGTTTTGCTTAGATATTGTTAGGGGACATGTATTAGACCTTCTAGAAGGTGTATGAAAAGTTTCAGGTACATTTATTAACAACTGAGATTGTCATTTACTTACCACAGAACAGAAGGAGTCATATTTCTAATTAATTATGCACATACTAATTAATTTTTTTTGTCAGAATCTTAATATTTCAACATAATGAACAAGAAAATATCATTTGAGCCAATTAAGTTACCTTAATAATCAACATTAGCTGGCCAATACTTATCATGGTATTTTGTCAATAGTCGGTCCAGTATTCGTGTCAAAGATGTTTCTGGCTTTTAAGTTGGATGCAAAATTTTTGAAAGAATAAATTATTCAGACTTCACAGCCAATCAAGAATGCGGGTGCATATATAAGTGTTGGTGTGCGGGTACAGATATTAAGGTGTTGGTATGTGGCAACAATAGTGTTAATCAGAAGTTTTTCAAATACTTCTGGACTGTCAGAAACAAACCTGGGCTCACAATTCATGCTATGTTTCTTCTTTTTCATTTTGATCACTTGATTAAGAGTGTAAGAAACAATTGGATAACCGAAAAAATAGAAGAATCGAAATTTTATGATGAAATAGTTTTATGATGCAATGAAAAAATTGGCTCATTTGGAATTTCTTCAAAAAACTGAATATGGAAGTACCCTGAAACCGTCAAAGCTTGATGAAGTATCAATTTATCCAAAACCCATTGAGAGATAGAAAGTTTCGACCTGCCCCAAAACTTTTTGCGATAAGACGTTCACCGGCTTTTTAACGCACCCTGAGATGGAGAATATCAAGGGGGAAATAAGATACAAATGAGCTCTTCCACCTAATGGTGAAATTTTTCAAAATTTGCTTCGTAAAAGCCAAACACAATGACCCAAGAGAAATGGCTATACTTGATTCGAATGATGAACGTTTAGATTTCCTTTGCAACACCGGGGAAATAGCTTTAAAAAAAACGACTAACGGACGAATACTGGAGTTGAAAAGTAACACAGCAAAGACTCTTCCTAAAACCTGTAATGGGATAGTTGGCTTGTGCAAGTATCTTCAAACATCAAATGAATATGTTTGTATTGGACAGTTCACTTCCGATCAAATTGAGAAGGCATTTTCTGGACAGGAATCAGGAGGAACATATTTTATAAAGGTGCAGCAAATCCTTGAAAAATTTAGAATCAAAAAAGCTTGACTCCTTACTTCACTTGATATGAACGATAGCAATAATTTGACAGGACGACACATGTGTCCGCAATTTAACTACCAATTATCTGAGGACAAACTTGCTATATTTAATACATACTATTGAGGCGTTCGAGAAATCATTATAAAGCAAACCAAGATCGCTCTTTTAATGTTGCCGGTTATATCAAAAGGAAAGATCCCACTCCTTGAGAAGATCATCTCTTAGATGTGACCACCTTCTATTGCAATGAACTTGGAGGTTTTATTTCATCCCTGGATAAAGGTCAACATAATCTTCTTACTGATAAAGATGTTTAGTGGTCATTTTTATGTACCATAGTGTTCAATTAAAAGTTCTGAAACTCTCACAAACTATGATTTAAACCTAAATAAAGTACTATTTAAGCGATCAACATTTATCAAGAAAAAAAACTTGCATCATTTCGGTTGTTTCTGTTTCCCACCCCTACCAGGAAAGTAGCTGTACCATGAAATAATTCTGTGAAATGACCCTCCAGTTTTATAAACCTGTGCGTAACGTTGAGACCTGTATTTAAGAGCGCCATGCTATGTTACAATGGCTTAAGTTTTGAGAACTCGCATTAGGCTATTGGAAGTAATTTTCTTAATCTTTTAAAAACGTCTCTAATAGGAGGTAGATATCAGGTGCATTAGATTTTCAAGTGTTTTTAAAGAGCTGTTTCCATTATAACAGGTGAAAATTCAATGTGAGATTTTAAATTAAGGGCTTCCTAAAAGAATACTACTAAAGCATTCCTGAATTTTGCAGATATGGTATCAAAGTCCCTTAGGACTTTGATACTATATTATCTGAAAAATTCGAGAATGTTTCCAAAATAACTTTTTAATTGAAAAGAGTCTTAATTCAAAGAAAATCATTTTTTCCTTCTCTTAAGTTTGTGGCTTTATGTTTAGATTTTAATTATACTTCTTTAGGAAATATGCATTGTTTGTTTAGAGAAGGGAAGTGATGAAATTGCTACATTTACTACTATCTCTTCTTATTGCTGTTTGCAACACTGAACCGTACAGTGAGAAAGTAGCATTTGGTGGCAGGAAAACATTTACCCGCCGTGACGTACCTTTAATAAGGCTGTCTGATTATGAAAGATATAATAACAACGTTAACATAAATAGTAACAATATCGTTGAATTAAATAACCTTATAGCAGATCAGTACCTTTATACCGATGAATAAGGGGTTTTCTCCACCGTTGCCATAGTCACGCGATGAACGTTTGCAGTGCGTCGCAAAACTGTTAAGAAAAACATAAACTGACAGTTAAATTTAAAAAAAAAAAAAAAAAAAAAAAAAAAAAAAAAAAAATGAATGTAAACTAAAATGGCTGTTACGAATACTGAAATAAACAAATACAAATACGCATAGAAAGGATCCATGATGGTAAAAACTAACTATTACGTTAACGTTACAACATTTAGTAAATTATTAAAATAAGAATGCAAATAACAGGTGATGATAACATTAAGATTAGTGTGAAGGAAACACACAAGAACGGTGGCTGTTAAAGAAAAAAAAGTGTTACAAACGAAAGGGATGCAACTACATATGATGACTAATAGCGAAATAAATTCTGCAAATTTCAATGTCGCCAGGATTACACTAAATAAATATTCATTAATTAAATGACGATACGCAAAATGCAATACGGAACTACCATAATAACTGGAAATTAGACATACAGCCAAACCTGACTGTAGCTCATTGCCCATTATGTCATAGATAAATGAAAACGTATAATTGCATAGCACAGTAGAGAAAGTGAAATCTTTTTATTCATTTTGAAACTGTACAAGCAGAAACCTTCGTGTAGGTTTATTATCGTTTATTTTAGGTTCTTTTTTATATAAATTAAAAGTTTACTTTAAATAGTCACGATGACATCTTTCACCCACATTTTTAACCCAATTTAATCATGTTTTGAACGATAGATTTACTTTATATTTGAGCTACTTTTCAAAAATTTCTCTTGGTTACCAAAGTTAAGCCGGTTATGTATTTAGTGTGTTAACTAATAAATAGCTTAAGTTATACTTTCCGGTGCTCACTGTCATTTTGCCCAATTCACTGAGTTGTCAACTTGTTTTCCAACACTCAGGGACACCATACTTAATTTCCATAAGTAGTTTTTATACTTTCCGATCGAACTTAGTTTATACGAATAACACATTTTTTCACAAATACTTCAATACCTATATAATACTAGCAGATTTTGGGTCCACAGGGCCCGAACTGCTAGATTTGCCTTCGGCCCTTCTTGTCATGTAATAGAAAAGTTTTCTTGCGCACTGAACTATAGATAGGTATCTTATAAAATAAGTATAACTAACTAAATTCAACTATACGAAAATAATACTACTACAAATAATAGATATAAACACTACAAAATTCTGTTATTTGCGTATTTTAAATATGCAACCCTTGCCGGACCAATTTTTAAGGCCAGATTCTTGTAGTGAGGTTGAATTCATTATAATTCTTCAAATACTTATATGCTTCAAAAATTTTTTGAGGATAAGGTTTTATGAAAATTAAATACAAACAAAAAATTCCCACGTAAGTTGAATATATCAAAATATCCGTTATACTTGTTTTAAGGCCTTGTTATTGATAAATGGGTAGGTTCACAAAAAGCAAAACAAACAATTCATTAAGTGCAATATTTCATATAACAAAATGTTCAAATATAATAGTCTAAACTCTTCTTTTTTATGAATATTAAAATATAAACATAATAATTTATTAAAAAATAGATATATAGGTGCGAAAAATATATACGGATAATAAGCAAACAGTGTTGAGAGCTCCTTTATCAGCAAATTATTGACTCTGTGCTTTTACCGTTGCGCAACCCACTAAGTCAAATAATTTGGGAAATTAAAATACGAAAATCTGTAATTTCTTATAATTTTAAACTCTAGCTCAGATATAGCTAAATTTGTTAAAAGGTAAGATATATAATGCCAAATTTACAAACGAAAGTTCTAGAACAATAAAGGAAATTTTATTAACAAGGTTTTTAGATAAGTGTAAATAAACCTTAAAACAAACTTAGATAAGATTTTGTTCATAATTTATACTGACAGATTTTTGTATTAGATTTCTTATTTGAGGGGAGCTTACCGGAGGGGAGCTTATCGGAGGGTGGTGGTGCTATTGAGGAAATCTGCTATTTCATTGCGTAAGCAATTATCTGTGTTTTAGAGTGTTTTGATAAAGATCATGGTATATGTCGTTTAAAGTTGAATCAAAAACCTCGCGTCGACTTTTCCCATCGTGATAACTGTTCGATTTGCTTTTACTGTACCATCTTGACCTGGGAAACGGCATCAAAACATTAAAAAATGCACACAAGTTAAAACATTAATTGAATTAGAAGACAGTTCTAGTACAAGTAGTAGCTAAATTTTTTTGCGAGAATAGTAAACAATTCGTTGATAAATTTTTAAATGTTATGAAAGTTTTTCCTTAGGAAATTTAGTTAATTCCACAATAAACCAGTGTGTGACCTAATGTATGATGCATATATAGTTAGGAATGATTTACGTGGTAGGTGGTGGTAGAATCTTTTAATAAGACCGATTTCTAACATGGTTTTCAATTTAAGACGAGGTTTAAAATAAAGCTTGTGTTACGATTTAAACCAAAATGTTTCAGCACAATTTCTTGGTTAACGATACTTGATTTAAAAAAAAATCTGGTTGTATCAACGGGTGTATTGACTGTCTGTCACACCAGGAAGGAGTGCTTTTATCAAATATTTTAAAATTTGTAATGTCTTGAGATGTAAAAATATTTTTTTGGCGACGTTTCGCCAAAGCGTTTTTTTATTGCAATTCTAAAGATGCTAAACTGCAATTGTTGACGCAAAAATGTTTTACGTGATATTTCAGATTTTGAGTTTTTATTTGTAAACCGGAAAACATGCTGAGAAAAATTAACACAAGAGTACCAGCACAAATAGCGCACGAATCTATAATAAATATTACCTTTTTGAAGGATTTGAAATATAATCTTCATCTGATGAACTGTAACTAAAGAAGCATTTATAAGCAATTATTTAATGAATCCAAAAAGAACACAAGCCTATTTCAGGGTTTCATTGATTTTAAGGATGAGAACCAATTAAAAATTTTCAGGACACAGTAGCCGTATTGAGGAAAACCCTGTATTCCAAAAGTAAAAAGCAGAATATAAACTTATTGACCAACTTGAAAATTCAGAAAATATTACATATTAATTAATAATATATTAATTAATTGCATATTAATTAAAAACATATTAACTGCATACAGGCCTGTTGCTTGGTTATGAGGACTTTTTAGAAAAGATAATCTGCTAACACAGAGTTGTCCATTTGGGTCCAATTGGCTGTCAGTGTGTGTGGTGGTTTGATTTCCAAGCCTTTGACGATTTTAATTGGGTGGGTTTTTTTAAGAAACTTGGGTTGAAGGGGATAAGGGCAAATGTTTTGTGAAAAATTTTTCTTTCTAGAAAGGAGTTCAAAACCATTGGAAGCACAATTCAATTAAACTCTTCAACCTACCCCACCCCACGCCAGCATAACCTAGTCCCCAAAAAACATTTGAAACCCTCGGCGGTGATCAACCTCCTATAAATGCTAACAATGTAAACTAATTAAAACTTTAGATGTGAGATACAACAACAATCTCGGTCAAAAAATACTTAGATTTTTAAATTTTTGTAAAAAACTTTAATAATGCCACACGAGCTGTTTAATGGCAGCTCGTTTCCATCCAGGGGACGAACTGTAGAATCGAGATAAAGAATTGAGGATTATGAAGATGAAATAAAGAAATTTTATTTTATTGGGAAAACTGACCTTTAAAAATACTTTATTAATGCAAATCCTTTGCAAAACAATGCAGTTTAACAAACACCTTAACAACGGTTATCTAAAAATTTTTTGACTTTTTAGCCATCAATCACTGAAAATTTCAAATTTCAGAGAAACAATTTTTCGCATTTGTAAAAAAAAATGTGAATTTCATCTTAAAAGAAACCACAACATTGTGTACGAAACAGATTTTTAATCTTTTTGAAAGGTCTAAAGCAAAAAAATACATTGGTTGCATTATCCAAAAAATATTTTCTAAAAATTCAAATTAAATAACAAATCTTTTATTCTTAAAATAGCACATAACAGATTTTTAGACGATCTCAGTCAAAATATATTGGCATTTACCAATGTTCTGAAAAATTTAACTCCGTCATATATAACTCGTAACAGATTAACATCATATGTTCTAAAATTGATGTTTGCTTGCACCCAGTTGTCAAACTTTAAGATTTACCTTTAGTCTCTTGAGCTTTAGAATTATAGATATAAAATATCATTTCCTTATTCCACAAGTTAACAGCAAATATATAGCTTAGATAACTGTTATAGTTAGTTTCACCAGGAAAACAAATCTTTGACGTTAATTTGCTAATTTATGTCCGAATTTTGCATTTTAAAAATCAATGGATAGTGAAGTTAAATTGTAAATTTTCCAAAATATAAAATCACATCATTATTCCAATGAAGTTGTATGTCCTACAAATTACAAACGTATCAAGCTGTACCTAAAAAAATACCTAAAAACCTGAAATTATGTTTGCATTTGTGAGCATTTTAATTATTATAGAGTAAACAGTAAACTTACATTCCATTTGATGCCTTTAATGAAGTTGGCAATGGAGAACAAAGGTCGAGAGAAGATGAAGATGAGGAAGATGATAACTCGTACTGCTAAAAAAAATATACAAATGTAAACTACAGGAAGTAAAAAATGAAGGCAAAATAATTTGCGTATTGATATAACGCGTTTAATGTGTATCTATATTTACATTCCTTTATTAAAACATTCTTGATTACTTAACGAATTAATTATTTCCCCAATCTGTTTTTTTTATTTATTTGGAACGACTAAAGGAATTTTCTTTGGTTAGTGCAGCATTCTTTGAAAAGGTTACATGTTATCCTAATGTAAAATATTTTTCTTTTGTTAGTCTAGTTGGTTATTTCTGATTTTTAAAAACGCAAGTTTTGGCCAATTTTTGTCCAGTGGACACAAAATTTTGGTCCCGCAATTGTGAAATTTTTCTTAATACTTCTGGTATAACTATGATTTATAAAGCTCTAAATAAAATTATAATGAAAAATTGAAGTTATATTGACATTGTTCAATCAATCAATCAATCAATTCATATGCATCAAAAAGAAGTGATTCAGCAAGATTTTTCTGTTCAACACAGACTTAATTTCTCAGACAATAAAATTTTGATTATTTCATTAGAGTTTAATTTCTTAGAAAATGTATGTGCGTATTTGATTCGTAATGATTTAAATTCCAGCAAAAATTTAAAACATTTAATAAGAACTGGATATTTTGCAAAATTACAGAATTGTGACCAACACAGCATATCACATACTTTTGATATATTTTCCTAACGATCAAAAAAAAAAAAAAAAAAAAAATCATTACCAGCACAGATTTATTCTTTTTCATCAACTCCTTGATACGGTCAGTGATTCTTAAGGTTTCTTTTGTGTAATCATCTAGCTTACTCACTCCTTGAGTTTCTTCATGCCTGTCAAGATATCTGGAATATGGCTCAGAAATTCGGTTGTTATTATAACTATTATTCTTGACGGTGTCTCTATTTGAATGATACATATTGTGTTTGCTATTGAAAGGCTCTAATAAGTGCTGTTCATTAGTAACACTTGTATTGTCCTTAAAATTTCTATTAAGTGAAGCCTCAAAATCCCCTTTTCCATTCGCAATGCGTGTGCTATAATTACTGCAAGTGTCTTTTGCTACTGTTTCGTTGTTAAAATAAATTCCATCTCTGTATTCATCATTAAGCGGATCCTTGAATAATTTACTTCTTGACTTTTTGATAATTCTATCGTCGTCTTCGCTAAGAGAATCTAGGAAAGCAGGGTAAGAGTGCATAGTATAAATTGGAGAAAAACCTACTTTTCGGCTACTGCTGTTATTTGAATCTATTGATTTAGTTGTAGAACTAAAAGGAGAAATCTTTAAAGAATTATTTGAATTTTTATTGCAAAGCTGTTCATCATCAAGATGCTTCTGTAAACGATGATGGAGAAATGCACCATCTCCATATATTGTTTTGTATGCATTACACAGAGTACATTTTCGAGATGGAACCAAACATGATTTACATAACCGACCTAAGAAAAATAAGAAAAAATATTTGGAAAAAGCACAATTGGCACGATAGAAAGGAACTATTTTGTGTTAGTTTTAATGTATGGTTCAAATTTAACTGCTACCATTCCACCAAAGAGTATTCAAGAGTGATTCACTGTCAATTATTTTTCCACCCATGGCTATAGACATGGTCATAAGAAAATGACGTTTTCCTGGGCCTAAAAGATTCACCAAAAACCTAAACCATCTTAAAAGACACTAATTCCTAACATGCTCCATTGCTTCAAATGTTTTCTTTAATAATGGTTATTCCCCTGAACTTTTTTATCAAGAACCTAAGTGACCTATCATAGCTACTTTTCAGCTCATGTGATTAAATTTTAGATTTGAGAGAGGATAATAATAATCAAAAACTTGTAACCAAATTTCGCAAAAGCATTAACGAGAAATAGCCTTGATATGGTGTAAACACGGCCATATATTAATATATCTGGGTTATACAAATTCATAGAACAAATAGTAGCGTTATTCTCTAGTGAATTTTCTTGATTATAGATAACTAACTGACAAAATTAGCAAAGCATTTTGAGGAAAAATTTATAAAACATGTTAGTTAGCAAATAACCCAGGTAAGCGATGCATTGCTAGTAAAAAAACAATGAAACAAGATACGCAATAACTTAAGTATATACAAATTTTGAATAAAAGCAAACATAATGATGTAAAGAAATGTAAATAAATCATAGTGAACATTTACATAGTGAAATAATCAGGACATTTTGGATTAGAGGTCACTGTTTAATATCAAAATTATTTAATCAAATTTAATTAAAGTAATTTACCAAAATTAAAATTTATTTTTTATGATGAATCAAAATTTAGTAGAATCAAAACCGATATAAATTATAAATTATGGTGAAAAAATCTGAAAAGGCAATGTTAAATAAATTTTAGAAAAAGACTTTGTTATGCATATACTTTTAAATAAAGCACGGAAAATGATCAAGTCAGACTCCAGGGGGAAAACTATTTGACTAGCTTTTATTGAATTACCTTTAAATAACTATGGGAAACAGATTTCTAGATAGTGAACACCAACAACAATAAAATTAAAAAAAAAAAAAAAAAAATTAAATAAAACTGAGTGTGACCTTGTTGCATATGACCATTTTTTACAGCTTCTGAATTTTCAAAATCTCTTTTCGAAATTAATGAATTGGGAGCTTTTCCAGTTCTGAATGGTCGTACTTTGAAACTGTGACTGTTTATGGCTGTGGTTGTACCAATTTCCATCAACCATTCACTTAAACTGAAATCAGGATCCTTCAATGTAGGACATTCACATACGCAATGCTTTGCAGGCTTCTTATTGGAATAAGAGTCCGTATATTTTTCAATACGCTTCCGAGTAGAAACCTCCGGATTCGAAAAAGAAGCAAAATTAACAGAGTTTTTAGTCTGGTTTAAAGCAGGTGTTAGGTAAAAGTCTTTGGCTGAATGATTAAAAACAGGTGAGCTACTGGCGTAACCATTCGAATGAAAAGACTAAAACATTAAAATTTATGAATTACTGACTCAATAAGTAGCTAAAAAAACTACATCGGCTAAAATAAGGTTTTAATAAAATTCTTTTTTAAAGCGATCACTATCTCAAAAAGATAAACAGGCTGCTTAATAATTGCAACACACACACACGCAAATCTCTCTCTCTCTCTCTCTCTCTCTCTCT